>JAHZNB010007002.1:0-10676 GCA_027744295.1 Callyntrura guangdongensis | reverse complement strand
TTTTATTATGATTGTAATATGGCGTGTAGTATAATATACTTCACGCAGCTTGGGAGTAACAGTAAATGTTTAGTGGTAACGATGGGCAAGGGGGAAACAGATGTATCGGTAAAATTTATTTATGCAAAACGTTCAAGCATTACCCACTTGAATATTTTTTATTTTTTTAAAAAAATGGTCGTATTTACAGTGTAATAGGAAACAATCAAACTGATGCTCCGAAATAGAAAAGTTGCATTTCCCCATTATCTTTCCAATATCCGCCATTCTTAGCGAGCACTTGAAAGAAGGGTTAAAGCAGGAAACCAATACTGTTCTCGTGTCCTCGTCCTCCATTCACGCAGATAGACACGCAGTACGTAGGTAAAACAACATATTAACTTTTTTACATACAAAAACGTCCCATCATCACATCTTGTTGCCTCACACTTGCACCACTGCACTTGTCTTGTGATTATACTGAATGTGTGTGCAAAGTGGTAAAGATGATGTTCACGATGATGAGTAGAACGCCTGTTTGGATGATGTAAGGTTGTGAGTTGTTGTGTAACAGGTTGTGATGATGTTTGTGTGACTTTTTTGACGACGACGACGACGACGACGTGATGTGCTCTACGCGGTCTGTGTTTTTAAATGTACGTCTAAAATGCATCTTTGTGCTGACAAGTGATGACGATGATGATGATGGTAGTAGATCCCTAGGTGTGCGGTAGGGAATGACTGTGAAACCCGTATGTTCATCTCCACAGGGGCTTGCGATCCGCCTGGAAACAATTCGATTACAAAGTAATGGTTCTTCAACTCTTTTCAACACTCATCGTCGTTGTAGCCAGCTCTTTTCTCTCCTGCTGGTGTTCTACCCCGGTCTGGTACTGACTTGCATAGGTCTTCCGCCCTCTTTTCCTAGAGATAAAAAATGCATCACTGCAGAAGAAAATGAAGTAAAGACCAGCTAAATAACAACTTTTAGCGGAGAATAAATACAAAAAGTTTTCAAACACAAAATGACAATCGGATTCAGTTTTTATGTATATTACATTCCCCGCGTCCTCGTGTATATGTATATAGAAATATGCGCTATTCAAACACTTATTTATAAATTTGCCCTCTGCTCCGCTCCTCTTCTCTCCCTTTACATTTTTATCAGCAGAATCACTACATTATACAGTATCCATGCAAATGCAGTACCGTGCATATGTCGCTGTTTCTTGATGGGTTAAAGTTTTGCACAATGACATGCTAATGCCCTTCTTCAGACGACAAGCAAAGTAGAAAGGGACAACACAGTGAGAGAGCGAGTCACACAGGCAACGAGAAAGTGGCTCATACACAGAAAGAGAACCCTCATTTTAAAAAAATACGGAAAAACGAAAGAGGTTTTCCTCTTATTAGTATTTATTTTCCGTTTTTCAACGAGTCAAAGAGCAAATACGTTTGAAGGTAAGCATATATTTTCCCTTTGAAATGTTCAACGTCCGGGTGACGCTGTTGTATATCCACACGACGACCCGTAATTCCCTATGACTAGAACTAAGAGGCAAAGCTAGAGCATGGATTATTAATGCCACATTGACTATCATCATCATCCTCTTCCTTGCCAGCAGCAGCCCAAACTTCGTCATTATCATCGCCGGTATAAAGAGCAACAGTACCACCACTATGATCACCACTACAAAATAATATGTAGTTTTTTTTCATTTACTTTAGCATACTTCAAAAACAATAGATCACAACAGGACACCGCAGACTGAACACTACTGCTTTGGAAATCAAATCAATGCTTTGTTTTTGCTACTCTTTTAGTGCGGCTGCTGCCTGGTCCATGTCATGGCCTGGCAAAACCAGTTTCTTCCTTTGTCATCATGTGGCTCTCTATCTCTATTTCGTAATCTTGACAACCCACCTTGCATATTGGTGGGATACTGCTTAAGCCACCAGTATCAGCATAATAATCATCATCAACAGCAGCAGCAGCAACACACAATTTGTTACCCCCACACAAAACTTAATATTAAATACAGTGTAGTCTGTGATTTTGAGTAACCAAAAAATTTACTCACAGCTTCAACGCATCTACATTTACTATTTTGCTGGCGAATAATGTGGATTTTGTGCACTTGCTGTTTATGTTGGATTTTATTATTATTATGCGCGGATATTAAACCGATTGTTTTATGGAGTCGTCGTTCTTTTGGCGTGTACTAGCTGTCCATGTTGGTCGTACTTTTCATTCATTCATTTGCATTCAGCAGATGCAGAAACTAATTATGATGTGACTTTTTTTTGAAAAATATATGTTTTAGCTCGGGCAAAAGCATGAGTCATTTGTTGCAAGTTGCAAGTCAGCAGAGATTTTTTGTCAGACATGCCGGATGAAATATGTTGTCATATTATGGAATGGCGTGTGTGCAGCCAGAAGGATGATAGGAACCTGTGTCTTCAGCACCTTTTAAATGTATGTACTGTTTTACCTTCTCCATAAATTAAAAGAATTGACAATTTATATTACACATAAAAAGATACATATAAGTACGACGCAAACTACGTGCACCTACGAACAATATGCGGGGCACTGTGAGATGATGGAAAAAAATGTAAACAATAATAATTATTCTTTCACATAAAAACAAAAATATATGCTTTGTAACTCGTAGTCTACAAGACTTATAAATGAATGCAAGTTAAAGTTTCCACAGATCAATGATGGGAAATAATTTGTTTTCAGTATTGCCGTGAAGTTGCTGCCGTTGATAGTTCGTCATTCCATCAGGCTCATTATTATCAAGTATAGATACAGTAAATGTAGCACATAACTTTTATGTCTGTCTGTTCGTCTGTTGCTTAGGTAGCAAAAGAATGGTCAGGGTGAACGTGCGGTGTGGCAAAGTAGAAATTGACTTTGTATGACTCTTTGTTTTAATATGCCACTCCGATACAACAAGTTTTCAAGGATATTTTCGTTCGTTGATCGTTATACCTTCGCTGTTGTAGTACACATGTTGCTGTCGTCGTCGTCCTCCAACAACAGCAGTAGAGCTGACTTGAAAAAGTGTGGGTCAATTTTGATGATGTTCTTGGAGGACCCCTGGAATTTCAACCTGGAAGCCGCCTTGGACAACCGAGTATTTTACTCCTAGGGTGCATCGCTGAGTACACGGCTACCATTGAATTGTCGAGGGTTTCTTCAGGGATTCTTTTTTCTCTACAGGATGAGTCTCTCTCTCTCTACCTTTTCGTCTCTAATGAAAGTAGTTCATAAAATATAATAATATAAAGTATCCACTAATAGCCCACTGAACTGGAACAGATGAATGTATTACCAGCATCAATATAATATAAAATGTAGCCACTACAAACACAGGAACGTGTATTTCTCCTTTCCATAAAAATAAATAAGTGAATAATGAATTCGTCTTGGTTCAATTCTCATATCAATTTTTCTGGAGGGAGGATATATTAAACGTTTAAAAAGTGCCTGACTTGCCTGTCTTCTGTCCATCCGTGATTTTTCACATTCTAGTTTGAAAACTTCACCACACATGCATGTTGCCTACTACGTGGCTGATACACCTGAGTGTATTTTGAGTTAAGATGCTTCTTTATGATATCGTTGTCTTGATGATGACGACGATGATGATGATAGATTTGATGTTGTTGTTGGGCTGGGGAGAGACCCCCTGAAGATTCCTCGAGTGTAATCAAAAATGTATAAGTTAGCAACATCCAAACAACAGACCATTTTTGGTAGGAATTTCTTCACCTTGACTTGAATATTTATACATCATCATCACTACCACCACCACTGCTGCTGCTACAATAACTACCAAGAGAGTCTTCATTGGATGATCGTGTAAAAAACCACCAGCACCGACCTCCTTTCCTCCATTTCCCTTGTTTATTTATAGCCCGGATTAGTATTAATATTATGGATGTAAAAAGGAGATAAATAACAATAGGAGCATAACATTATGATAAATAAAATATTTGATTGGGGTTGGGTAACCCGCTTTATGACCAGCTCACATCTCTCCCCCCTCATCTTGTTCATCTCGTCACCTTTCCCCACAAGAAAGAGCCAGTTCTGCTGAGATAATGTTCTTCACGGTCTCTTTATGGACCATGCATGCCTGCAATAAAGGGCTATTGCGTGAGGTAGTAGTAACAATACTAACCTTTCTGGATCGTTTTTTTTCTCTGCCCTGCCTACTGGGACTCTTTACGCTGAATTTGCAGTAGATCAGCATCACTTGAACAACATTTCTGGTACTACTACTGATCGCCAGCAAGCAGAGCCGGAGCAGCAGCTGACGGAAGCATGTGGCGAAAGTGCCTTATAAAGCCACAAGAAACAGCTTCCATTTCTCATCACATCAGGATGTCAGCAGCAACATACCATCAGCAGCATCAGGAGGATCTTTTAAATGAGGCTGGGAAGATGTACCTTACACCAACAGCTAGCACACCACCACCAAGCCTTTTTATGACCGTCATCATTATTACCACTGCCATTACGTTATTATTACCTACTCGGACAACAAGAACAAGAAATAAGATGAAATAGTAAAATAAATACATTATTTCTCACACTTATGGCCACACCACACCAGGGTAAATAAGCAGAAGAAATAAATAATACTTCTTTCTGACATGTGGCGATCATCGTATGAAATGCTGATATGGAGTGCGCAGCACTCTAGTCAGGCTTCACATATTTTTTGTTAGAAAATGGCTACTAGAGAGTTATATCATATGACCATATATACAACGAACAAGGGAAAATGCGTTTTTGGGGTGACTGGGGTGTTGTATCACAGGTTTTAATGGTATTTTGCAGATTAATATTATTTCCCCCTTGCCTTGATTTGAAGATTTGAAATGGACCTCGTAAATATTTGCTAAATGTGAACAAAGAACTTGTAGGCAGCGAGATTATGTGTAAGTTTGAAAGAGAGAACTTTTTTAATTCCACACACTAGCTGTTTTATTGCGTGAGTAACACCTTCAAAAACGCAACGTGAGACGAATTTGTGTTTGGACTCATCACACAGCCAGGTATTTATTTACAAACCGAGAGAGAGAGGGAGAGAGAGAGAAAACGACTGTTTTTGAATGTGTGATAATCCCTGTTTGTAAAGATAGCGGGGCACAGTGCCGTCCTACTTTATGTAGTGGGTCACTAGAAAAGCGTTAAATTACTAGAGTAATAATATTGAAATGTGGCATCATTTATTTTTTTAAATACTTTCATGCTACTACTACCACAACTACTTGTGTTTTTCCTTGGTGGTGTTTTGGAAAGGGTGACGATGATGACGCATACCAAAGTGGAAAACGCATAAAATACCTGTGAATACTTTAGGAGAAAAAAAGTTTTTTTTTTAAGGCGAGAAACAAAAATTGAACATTGTTGGCTGTTTGTACTTGACAGTCTACCTAGCAGCAACAGAAGCAGCACTTGCTAAAGGCCTAATTGTTTTTTTAAAACTTTTTTCTGAAGAAGAACAAGACACACAGAGAATAGGGATCACTATATTTTGTTACTTTGTACCCTAACGAGGGTTATTTTTATCTTTATAAAGTACAAAGAAAAACATCATTGCGTATGACGCAGGAAGGTTTAAGTTTTTTTTCGTTTCAAAGAATTCAAAAGGGATACTCACCAAAAACCCCGCAAGTACATTACCTTAATTATAATACCACTGTGTACAATCTTCCTACAAAGATAAAGTACATGTGTATACCTAAGTAAAGAGAGTCTAACCACTAATTGCGTTTGAACAGTTCAAAACTAAAAATGTGGGTAATAAAATAAAGAAAAGGTTGAGTGAGTTTTAATCTAATGTGCATGTCTTGTCTGTTTTTGTGGGGATGTGCGAGAATATATAATGTAAAGCTGACCTTTGACATTGGTGGTCTTTATTTTTAAAGCGTGTGCTTCTACTTCTTTTTTTCTTCGTCCTCTTCTTCTTCTTCTTGGGCAATCGTTAAAAACATATTTTTAAACAGCAGTTTGTAAAATCCATAAATTCGCACGGCGGTACATCACCGTCATCTTAAAAATCATCATAAAAACAGGGAACAATATTTTTTACAACGAACATTCTCTCTCTCTCTCCATGTGTACGCAACAAAGGGTCCAGAGTATATGGATGGGGGAAGAATGAAGCTGGTGGAAAACGAAAAAGTGTTGTAGTTTCATTTTTATGTCAGTGAAATTCCTCAACACCTTCCCCTCCCCCAATCATACTTTTTTCATGTAACTTTATTGTCTCGACTTTACTCCACCATATTGAGCGTAACCACACACAAGAAAAGAAATGTACAATTTTTGGCTTTAAAAACTATCGAAAGTAATTAAACAATTAGAATTTCGCACAAAACCATTTTATCATCTCGCTGTACTCCTAAATTTAACATTAAACGAAAATAAGCACATTACGCAAATCTGGGGTCGACATTACCATCAATCTTGATATCTTCGTTCTCGCTTTCTCATTAAATTCTCCATGTATTTTGCCATTTAAAAGCTTGTAAATAAGAGATCTTGAAAGTTTTAAATGGGGGAAAAACATGGGATTTTAGAAACAAAGAATTCGAAACAAGGATAAGAAAATGGCGAAACGGACCCTTGATTTTCACCGAAAAATATTTTCCAAGGCTTGCAAGTTACCATTGCTGAGCACGGGCAAATTTTGCCGCACAATACCCCTACAATGCTTATGAAGCTGAAACAAGATGGCAGTGGCACGTTTGTGTGTGGTCAATGTATGCAAGAACATTAAATTTAGTTGGCTACCTATTAAGTAGACAAGTACATTTTTAGAGAATCAAGTGATGGGGTGGCTAGTTGAGGAAATTGAGAAAAAAGTTGTAAAGGATTTATTCGCCTCGGTTTTTTATTTCACACGCTCTTTCCTCAAACAAGAACGTTATCAACGAGTGACTCAATAATATTTTTTGTTATTACCTCTGTTATTGAACTCCAGTTATATTCTGTTTACACGTATGGTAAAATACAAATAATATGTAACGTAGCATATCCACCAAGTTTTTTGTGCATGATTTTCAGCCCATAAAACCCGTCCACACGACCATACCCTCGTTTTGTTCCGTTTACCATAATATCAACAGTATCGCTTGGGTTGAAATACCAGGTTTTTTTTTAACCTGACGCCCGATTTTTCATTTCCTTGTAGTATTCACTTCCTTTCTGGAAAAAAATCTCGTTATTTATTTATCAGGTGTGTTTGCAGCGGAGCAGGTATTCAACCGATATTTTTTTCTGCTCTTAATATACTTTATATTGTCTACTTAGCTCTGCTGCCCCAGTATTGTCCATTCCCCCTACCACCACCACCACCGTCTCCGTACATTTTTTCGTGTCCAATTATTTGTACTGAGGGCAATTCTCCGTGTGCTCTTTTAAACGTTATGTTGTTATTATTATTTTTAAATATTTTGATCGAAAGAAAGTGAAAATAATAAGGGCATCATCCTTCCTGCCAACTCCGCCTCGAACTCGCGATATATCGTGTGTTCAATATTGATGTTTTGATGTCATGCATATTTGTCCCGTGGATTTTTATTCGGTATACGTACATACAGACATAAAGAAGGAAGGTAAATACGGGGAGTTGTTTGGGGAGAGAGAGGGGAAGCCTGATAATGATGCGTGCAGACAAGTGGTGGTAAGGTAATTGTAATGTAGAGGTGATATGTGATATGCCGTGGGGTGATGATGACGACGACGACGATGCAGCTAGCTACCTGTCCCTATTAAATTATTTATCACAGGGTTCAAAACAAAGCATTATTTTTATGGTGTATAAAACATGATAGAAGCCAGATCAAAGATAACCTGTCTTTTTAATGGGTTTCGTGTGTACCTATTCTTTCATCCAAACAACGGGCATTTACTCATCTCCTGTAAATGTGACATTTAATAAATAGTCACAATAAAAAAACTGGGGTAAAAGGGTAAGGGTGGTAGAATTATAGTTTAGTGACGAGGGCAACGTGACAGTTGCTCCATTCATTTACAGGGTATAGTTTTGAGATGGTAAGAACCAGTAAAGTAGCGTGAGGACGGGGATGATGCTGATGATAAGCACCACAACAGCAACACCGCCAGCCACAGCCGCCAGGAAGGATGAGTAATGATGAGACAATGAGACAAGTTGAAAGGTATATACACACAACGACCGTTGTTTGCGATCTTTTATTATTACCAGGTTGTATTTTCTCTGTTTTATTTTTCCAGTATCGATTCATCTACACAGAACGAGACAACCTGTCATAGTCTGTCGTTTTTTTCCAACCACCTGACCTGGATATCTTTTGTTGAATGCGAGTAGGTATATTATATTATGTGTAATACCAGTAGTAGTTGCGGTTGTAATAGTGAGTTTTTATGAGTTTCTACTAGTCTTTCAACATTAGACTGGTTTTGCCAAACATGCGCCCCGCCCAGCATAAAAACAGTCATGCCCGAACAACTGGCAGTTTTCTCTCTCTAATTTTGCATTCCAGTAAAAACAAGATGGAGTTAAAATCCCTCCGGCAGACCCCTAATGGGGTATTGTAGAGTATGTATCTGGTATCCTCGTAAACACATACGACCTGCATAATTACTTTTTTTGTCACAAATTGAACTATATTGATCCTACATAGGTACAGCTTGTCAACGTTGACTACATTTTTATTTTTGTACTACCTTACTTGACTGGATATTTACCACATTGAGCTAACAAAAGGTGTGGATGATAATTTTTGTTTTTATAACGTTTGCCACTGAAGATGGTATTATGGGCAGAAATAAAAAAAATGGAAAAGAGAACGACAGCTGGCCCAAAATTGTTTTAAATACAACATCAACTCTCTTTTGGTGTCACTTTAATAGTCAATAATAGTCAAACAAGGAATCTTATTGGTTCTTCACACTTATTGACTATGTATACAAGTTCGGCGCCAGGACACAGCTACCTAACTATTACACCGAGACTGGTATTGACAATCTTACCGGGATTTTCCTGGTGGTCAAACCAAGAAATTTCATATCATGTATATAATAACTACACGTGTACATGTACACGTCATATTTAACAGCGAATTGGGAATCGGGAGCGAGTACTTTTCTTCCAAGTTAACTTTTCCAGTAAATGCTATATGAGCTGTGAAAACATAGACTACGTGTCTGCATACGTGTGGTAGTATATATTTTTATGATATATTGTCTTTGTGTTAATGCATCAGCAGTAGTCGCTTTTCAAAACTATGAACACAATGCGTACACAATGGATCTCCCTCGTGGAGAAAACTTTGACGGAAAACAACTGTTAGTTTTTTGTGAGAACTCCACCCTATTCGTTTTTCACGTTATTTTCCTTCCTTCTTCTCGCTCGCTCTCTCGCTTTCCCATTCCGTTGTCTTTTTTCTGTTTTTGACATCTGTGTCTTTCTCGGTGTGTTCATCACTTGTTCCAACCACACAACTTAACTGACTTATTCAGTACGACGACAACGACATTCTGTTGTTCGCTAGGCCAGTAGTAGTAGTGGCAGCGTATCTGTATTTGTAATATCAACTACACAAGTTTATCAGGTTGTACACGACAAAACATAAGACCTTAAAGATCGAGAATAGTGAGAGAGAAAAAAGTTTGTTCACTTATTTATGATTCATTGACCGTAGCAAATGTACAAAACCTTCTCCAATACGACACGCCACACATGCTTGTTTTTATGCACCGTGTTATTTTATGTGTGTTGAAGTTTCGTATCGGGACTGTTAGCAAATCGTTTGGTTTCATTTCATTAGCAACACAGCAATATTGTCATCGTATCAGCAGCAGAGTCATTTTTTACTGTGTGTACTTTTAAGTAGCAGTTCATTTCACAAATATTGTGGGTGTTGCGTTGCTTTAAATGGATGATCATGTAAAAAAACGACGACAGGAGGAACCAGTCAGATACACACAAGACTCCACATTGTCTGGCTTGGTACTTGGTTCAAAAAGCTGTAATTTTCCTTTGGTCCTACGTGATGTTCAAAAGACTTAATTCAAACTTGAGGTTCTGTTTCTTGGTAGACTATATTTTTTTCTGGAAAAAGGATGTTCTCTACTATGCTCACGTCGTCATAAGGTGTAAAAGAGGGACTAGACGGGGGAAAAGATAATAATATGATGACATAGAGAGGTGGCAACAAGTCTGCCTATCGCTCTTATCGCGTCGTCGTTTTTTCTTGAAAACGAAGAAGTTGTTTGCTCAAAAATATTATTCCCTGCGCACTCTTTTCTTTCTTTTCATTCCAACGTGGCTATATGTACTTCTGTCTGCCATATTTATCTTGTATGTATTAGACTTAACTATGATAATAATAATGTTATATGAGTATACTCGATGGCTTAGGCAAACATTTGTGGTGAAGGAGCCTAGAACAAATATTCCTTACGCGTAGTAGCCAAGGGAATCGCTCGAATTTTCTGGTTCTTAAATTTTACAAATATTTGTGGAACTGTGACAATAATTGAAGAAGAAAAAATAATTCCGTTACCATTGGAATCACGAAATAATGCATGACAAAGCGATCGAACACTTGATTAATTTTTTTTAATGGAAACAGAAACCCAGAATAATAGGCATTTGCATCGAGTACAAAGCAAGTCTCCTTGTTTA
>JAHZNB010007001.1:0-10536 GCA_027744295.1 Callyntrura guangdongensis | reverse complement strand
GGTATATGACCACCAACGAGGACACAGGTATCTGACCACCAACGAGAACACAAATGGCCACCGCAGAGGTGATGCAACAATATCGCACGGTTGCACCTAGCAGGACAGATAACGGGATTGCTATAAAGAGGCTTACGATCCAGATAATAACAATACACGCTAATTGTAATCTAGTTTAAGACAAGGAATATCGAATAGGTATGACTCATTGTATGAACACCTATCAATCATGTAAACATGTATGTCAAAAGCGTATGTATAAAAAGGACGCCCTCACTCTTAATAAATTCACTCTTACTTTGGTAATTGTCACTAACACCGCGTCAGAACGCTGCTCATTTATTCGATCTAGAGCGAGCTCACCATCGACTACATCCCCGACGAGTACTTCCCCAAGTACCCGTAACAATTATCAGCGACATACTTGTTATATCAATTACATGAATTATCTTGGATGGTGTTACTATTTGTAGCGAAACAAGTGTTGAACTCATCAATTGAAAGAGGATCGACCAAATTTGGCACACAGTTGCTATTATTGGTGCTGTAGTCCTCGGTTTTAATCAACGTTTCTTGCACTTGCTCGTCATTCCAATTGCCTTCTGTCATGACTTCCCTACCGGCGCCCTAAGTAGGACAGTCGATTGTTTCTTTATTTTTTTCTGTGTCAACCAAGTTGCAACTCTTTTCGGGCGTTCCCTGTCAGTGCATCTTGTTTTTCCATTTCTTGTGCGGCTTCATTATCAAATGCTCTAATTTTCGCTCTCATAATACTCGTGTGAGAATAAACCAAATGCCTCAAAAAGTCCCCCTTATTGTAGATATTATAATACTGTCGGATTTTTGTACCTTTTCCACAGTAGGAACATTGTAATAAGTACGTGTTTTTGTTCTCGTTACTATATCTCTTCGCCTCTATTACAAAGAATTTGCGACATGAATTGGCAAACTGAGACTCGGATAGATGAGTAGGTTTGACAGACAAAAATATCTGATCCAGGTGAGCTCTTATCATATGATCAAGTAGACTATCAGACCGGGGAAAACTAATATTACAATATCTACAAGCGAGCAGACTTTTGTCACTTTTACTTTCTTCATTGGCGATCGTCATTTCTTCTTGGATAAAAACAGATTTGTCTAAAACTGGGCGTTGGTGGTTATTGGAAGCCACGTTACAAGTTTCTGAGTCAACAACTGGCACCTCTTTCCCGGCACCTCCTGACAATGCATCCGCCAATCTGATTCTGATTCTTTATTTGCAAATGTTTTAATTTTTTCTCCGATGATGATCGTGTGGGAATAAGCCAAATGGTTTAAGTAACCTCCTCTGTACCGCCGAATTTCTTTACAGTACGCACATTGGCGGGGCACTGCATTTTTCTCGTAACTATACCCTACCGTCTCTCTTTCGAAAATTGTGCGACACGAAACTGCAAACTGAGACGCGGATTGATGGGCTGGGTTGTAACACAAAAATATCTGATCCGGATGATAAGTTACCATATGAAGACGTACACTATACCCACGGAATTAACATTTACAATGATTGCAAGCGAACAGACCCTCTGACGTTTTCATATAGTAATTTTTGATTTTTGCCGCAACCACACAGACAGGTGGCTGTTGTGCTTCATCATCTTCAAATGCTCTAATCGTTTCTCCGATGATTTTCCTGTGACAATAAACCAAATGCCTCAAATAGTGTTGCTATAGGTCCGAATTGCTGTACAGTAGGGACATTTCACAGGCACCGTTCTATTCGGGATGTGATTATTCCCGTCTAACTCTCTTTGTAAGATTTTATAAACGTAATTAGCAAAGTTGGATACGTGAATAGGTTTGTACGCCAAAAATAATTGTTCTGGGTGAGCACTTATCATGTGAATTTGTAGATAACAGCGTCGGTGGAATCTCTCTTCACAATTACAACCATTACAAGCGAACCGAAGATTGGTCCTTTTTTCTGCGTGATTTCTCTTGCTGACTGTCAATCTTTCTGGTTTGGTGGCCCACTTGTACTCTTGCTTTGTTCACTGTCAATCTTCCGTTTTTTAGAGCTATGTCCTTCCTCCTGTGCGGCTTGTACCATGGTGACACTGTCGTTACAGATTTCTGTGTCAATTTTGACACCATCATTCCAGTCATTACATGTCAGCGGATCCTCCAAATTTGAAATTTCTTTGACTCATTATTTGGCGGGTTAATCCAGTTTTCCAGCACAACTCGCTCCACTTCCGGATAACTTATCGTAGGGTTAGGATACAATGATTCCGAATACGGTATAAGTTGATAACCTTCCGATAACTTCAGTTGGGTTAAAGTATTATCATAAGAACCAGCAACTATGTATGCATATGAAACAAATAAAAAAACAATTTATTAATGCGAACCGTTTAGATATTTACGTTAACGAGGTAGCCTGCGTAACCGGGGAACGGGCAGGGGTCAATTCCCCTCCCCCTGAAAGTTTACTTTCACATTACAGGATATGGTTTGGCCGCCCCTTCCCCTAGGGTGACCATTTATTCTATATTTTATAGAATACTTGTATATTACGTGTTTTAACAAGATAAACACCGTGAAAACTCGCATGTGTAAAGAAAAAATTCTGAAAAAATGCCACACCCTTAAATACTAAACGTTAACTAATAGCGACATAGCGGCGACGAATAACGAAATAGCATAAATTAGAAGTTAAATGTTGAATTTTATTAAAATGATTGAAATAATTTCGAATGATTTTTCGGATAACTTTTTAGGCATTAGTTGCATTGCTTCGAAAAGTCAGTATTTTTTTATACTTTTGATGATATCCTACATTAACATTTAAAGGACACCAATACAACTTTTGGATAATTTTTTCGTTCATTTTTGCTTGTTCAAATATATATGTTCTTCCCAGTAGCCGTATTCTAATCCCAGTAATGACTATGACGATGACGAGCAGATTTTGTAAGTTTAGAAGACAAATGTATTTTAAGTATGACATTGAAAAAATTACGGCCAACTTATGGCGTGTTTGCGTGCGGTCTTACGTATTTTAGAAGTACGTATGAAGCAGTTTTCATAACCACGACTAGCTGAAATTTTTAATCAGACTTACATGTATCAAAATTTTAATATCCACCATGAATTCTTTGACGTCTCCAACAATTAATGCATTTATTAAAACATATGTAAGTACGCAAATAAGGAATCTGGAATTTAGTAATACCCGTTTTATTTTTACCATAGCGAAAATACATTTTAGGCTTCACCAACATTAGATAACGCGGATCAGATTCTAGAATCATAAACGTGGACATTAGTTTACGATGGTAATTCTCTCTTTGAATTTACTTGTTTGAAAAGTGATTCTTGTCCGATTGACATCACATACTCTTTCCAAACAAGGTAATCTGCCCTTTTTGTTTCTTCCCTTCCATATAGGTGTGCTACATTATTTCCATATTTGTTTCTTGCGAAAAGGTTAGCTTTGTAATCCAGAAGCACTTTTGTAATTTCAATTTGGTTTATAAAAGTGTGGTGTAAATAATGTATTGGGGTGCAGCCATTTCTGTCCCTGACATTTGGATCTGCTCCGAGAAATATAAAATACTTCACAGCTTCAAGGTTACCTCCCTGGACTGCGTAATGAAGTACAGATTTGGACAAATGGTTTTTCTTTTTCCAGTTACCTTCCAAATTTATAATGCATTCGAGCAAATCTCGACCTTGGCCCCCAGCAGCAGCTAGCATTAAAACAGTCGAACCTTTATTGTCGATACAGTTAAAGTCAAGTTTGATCTCTGAAGCAAACAAATTCAGAGTGGCTTTCGATACTTCGCTGTCCTGCAGGGCAGTGTGTAGTGGTGTTCTATCGTGTTGACCTCTTTGATGAAACAGATTACTGTGCCCGGCTTGTACCATAAATTCCACCCACTGGTTGTATTGTTGAGGTGTAGTGTAAATGCTTGTTGTATGTGCTGCATTGTCATTATCTGAGGTCTTTGAATATAGATCCGCACCGTTCTCCAGCAAAATTTGAGTAGCTGCTACAGCATTTCCACCTTTTGCCCCTAAAAAGTGTAGCGGCGTCTCATTTGTTTTTGTTTTTGCGTTGACGTCAAGCCCTTTTGATAATAAATATTTCATTATTTCGATGTGACCACATTGTGCAGCTACATGCAAAAGAGTAAATCCATGTGTATCGGTTTGGAAAAGTAAAGAACTGTCTGCGAGAGTGTCAAAAAGATTGATCAGCAGAGAGACGTCACGATTGAATCCAATAGCTTCTGCAAGTGTGTAATAATCAGTACTGTTTAAAGTAGTTTCCGGATGATTCCATACTTCCATTTTTTTGTACCCATCTTCTAACATTTTAAGAGAGGCAGTCTGGTGAGTTTCTCTGAACGCTTTCATGATAGAGTCGTAGTAATTGCTTTTTGCAAAAGGTAGTTGAAAAATCTCACTCGTTTCCTGCTTTTTTATTAATTCCACCTGAAACCAAAGAAGATGTTTTAATTATTTTAAACAAACAAACAGAATGAAAGTAGTGTATTTTGCGTTACATTTGTTGTTTTTACGTTGCGTACAGTTTTATTAAAATAAAAATTCGATAAAACGCCATTGTTTCTTAGAATTTGAAGAAACCCATCGCTAAACGTTGTAGCCTTAGCTAGTTCTGTGCTTTTCAAGTTTAACACAAATTTTTGCCAATGTTGTATTTTCAATTCTTTTCCACTGCTAAATGATCCAGGTTGACAATCTGCATGCACTTTTGAATTTTGACACGTTGTTTTGTAATTATTGTTTGCAACACTACCAATGTCTAAGGTCTTTTCAAATCGACGAATAACGTTTTTTACTAAAGAACTTCCGTCACTGGCTGGTTTACTGAAATATTCCCCGTTTTCAATGGTTAATTTGCTTGAGTGTAATTTCTGCTGCTGTGAAACTGTTTATGAGATGCTAGGATTACTTGTTTCAGACAGTTTGTCGACTTTTTTCGTTATGGAATTAAATATGTTGTTGCTCAATACAATTTCCGCAGATGGTCTTTTCGATGGGTCTTGGGAGATCATTTTTGCGATTACCAAACGCCAGTTTTCCTTGACATGGGAACTCAAGAGGTTATATTTGCCTTGTGTAATGTTGGATGGAATGTCAAATTTCGCTCCAAAAGGGTGAATTCCGTTTGAAAGCGTGTAGTAGAAAATGCATCCTAGCGCAAACATGTCGGTACAAGTGCCCTAAAAAATTTAAAATAACATCAATGAAACGAGTTTATCACAAAATATTATTAATTGACCAAAAAATACCAATTTCAGTTGAGCTGCCACTGAGCTACCGTCAGTTAAAGCATGGAGACATTCAGGTGCCATCCAATCGTATGTCCCAGCAACACAAGTTGCGATGACGTTGGATTGTCCATCTGGAATTTCTTTGGAAAGAGTGTGCCAATCCTTTCGTGCATTTTCTTAGCAAAGTAACCTTGTCCATTTTAATAATCTTCTTCCTGATTTCATCGTGCAAGTTTACTGCGCACCTCTCCAAGGCAATTAGTACGACCTCGTTCTTAACTTCTATAAAGAAGTATCGTACTACGTTGGGATGGGAGTCCAGTTTTGATAACATCATAATTTCGTTTTGTGTTTTGCTAGCATTAAGGAAGTTTTTATTCTGAACTTTTACTGCTGCTTCGCGCCACCCAAATTTTCCTTCATATACGATGGTGCCATTGCTGCCCCTGCCAAGTATCTTGTTTGTATCGTATGAAATGGTTTTATGGTTAGGGTACATTTCATGAGGAATAGTTAATACATCCAAAGCACCAGATTGGTTGGTTTTTTTCAGAGCTTGACAAAGGAAATCGTAAGCACCCTTCCGCGTTACAAGAATATCGTACAGAATTTTGGCTTTCTCCATTTGATTTTGGTTTGAACTTTCCTATAAAGGTTGACAAAAATTAATGTTAAGCACATATTTTTTTTCAAGTTTGACAAATGCGAGTACAAATCTTTTCCAGCTACCATACCAAACTTTTAACCTCCACCATCGATAAGACGTTGACAGACTTTAAAATTGATACGAGTTCCACATTGCACATGGTTGTCTGGATCAACTCTGGTAAGTTTTTGTTAATATGAATTTTTTCCCGTTCCTCCATCTTTGTATGTAAAGATATCTCCAATTTGGAATTTTAAATATATTTTAATTAAAATTCTTAGTGTTTCAATTGAATTTTTTATAAGTACCGTAAGACATGAATATGTGAAAAAAACAAATTGAAAATTGAACTAAATAAACATAGACATTCGAGTCTTGTGTTAGTTACCTGCTAAAAACTACGGGTAGCATAACATTGTTACTTACCATGTTACTTATTTGAAGCGTATTGGCCAAATAATTTTATCTCAATTGATAAGTGACTCTAATCACTGTGCTGAGATTTTATTCACCTCAGATAACGAGAATTTACGTCAAAATCTACATGTCGAATATATATTAAACACACAATATATAATGTAAGCTTACCGTAAATTTAACAATTACATACACTACGGTTACACACGGAGTCAACACTGCTGCCACAACTAGATGAAGTAATAATACATACGCGTTATAATACATCCATTGCACTGATAAAATCTACATTGCTTTTAAAATGATCAATTAAAACTATATTTTTCCCAAATTACATAAAATTGAAGGATTGTTTTGGTAATACGTTACGTATAGGCTTTATTGTGCTTATGTCTCTTACCTAGTTTCCTCCAGTATTGTGTACTCATACTTACGTTTAAGTCTATTATAATCCAGTGGGTGAGGTGAAGGGTGCCGAAAAAACAGTATGTCAAAATACAAAGGATCGAAATCGTAGTCGCCAAAAAACCAAAAAAATTACGTAAAAGATGCCGAAAAAACTGATTGCCGAAATATAGAATGAAGAAATCCTTTTCGCCGAAGAAACGCCGAAAAACAATGAACTTCAAATTTTTGTAAAACCAAAACCTTTATTTATTGATTTACACAAAACATACAATCCTATTTCACTTATTACCTCTTTCGACGTTATACTTTGTGCCCTCATCGGCGAAGACGTAGACCTTTAACACTTTGGAATTCTTTTACGTTTTTGTATAAGAGAGTGTTTTTCCTTACAATTGAATTAATTTTTTCTATGGCTGCTATAATGTCACACATATGAAATCAAGTTGACTATTTGTAATGATTGTAATTATATTTGTAATGACATGATCTATCGTATTTTTATTTTTTTAATCAAACGATCCAACTAGATAAGTGAGCGCGTTAGTTTATCTAATTTTTTAATAGTTTTCTCCACTACACGACTAGGACGCTTCCGATCCAAGCACTACAAATATTTGGTCGCATTGTAGGTTTTTTATTGTGTACACTCTAATATTTTGTCACAGTTTATTTTGTCTTGTAAACTTTTTATTTATTAATTGTGGCGTACTACTACAATATGAGGTATCTATTGCAGGAAGTTTTTCCGTGTAACCATTGCCGGCATCAAGGAATCACGAAAAAGCAAATTATAACTTTCGGCACATGCGGCTAAAAAAGCTTAAATACTACTCATGCGTACCGTTCATTCTCACACCCAATTTATTCAAATGTTCATTGGATTTTCATATTTCAAATTAACATTTTATAGACGAATAAATTTTCGTCAAATACGATTTTCGACCATCTGTCTTTTCGTTGATTAGACCATTCGGCGATCACGATTTCGTCATTCTGTATTTCGGGTAACTCTATTTTCGACACCTTGTACTAGACCCAATCCGGTCCATTACATACTTTATCAAAACAGATGAAATTAAAAAACAGTATATTTCATATTTTACATTAGTGTGTCTTTTGCAGACAAGCTCAATTATTCAATTTACACAATTTTTGTTTCTCTGATTTGAAAAACAATTATTTCTGATAAGCACAGGCATTTCATCATAATATTCAAGCCCTGTTTGTCGTTGGTTATCGATTCTGTGATACACCTAGATCTTTTGATAAGATAAACATCATGCTCAAAACAAGCACTGTGTATGAGAGATAGAGATAGAAGTTTTAGATTTTCGCAATTTTAGCAACGCCAATTATTTGATGAATATTCTTATGCAGATCATAATCGCAATTTTTGTTTGCTACACAACTAAATACCGCTTTTTGCTTAACTAACGGAAAAGGTATAAACAGCTAAATAATTAATTACCGATAAAATCTAATTGGTCATGATGTGCTTTGCTATAGACAAAATGTTGTGATGAATTTGTTCTAGCCCAAGCTGGTTTTACGACCCTTCCTTTTTGGTTAAAATACGAGACACAGACAATTTTTAATATTATTGTAATGAAAAAATTTGCTGCACTAGGTGCATTTTTCTGTTGTTCCGCCAGGGCACCTTTGTTTATTATCGACGCTTCAAATAATAAACAAAGAAACAAATTCAGAATCAATTTCATATTTTCACTTTCACAACTTATTAAGTAAACCATGCCTTTCAATAAAATGATGCAGATGTTTTCTTTGTTAAAGGAAGATTGTAGTGGTAAATAGAAGTATTAATAGCTTTAGCATGATAAATTGTGACCTCATCAAAGCTTACTATAAAATACCTTGTATTTGAGTGGTTTTTCCGTTTAGATTTCTTTATAGAAAATTATAGTAAAAAAAATTTGTAAGACGGAGAGTGGAATTATTATCAAAAGTTTCGAGGGAGCAGCAGGATACGATATTCGTTGGTAGGTAGATTTTGCCTATGTCGTTATAGTAAAACTACATATAAGGAGCTGACCGTTTCTTTAATAATATTTATTCAGTTCTCACGATGTTTTACTAGCGCCGTATATAGTAACATGCATCAACACTCACATAAAAGTGAAAATCTCAAAAAGACAGGCGGCAGGCGGGATTCTTACAATCTCGATCCATATCTGTAGTTAACATTGTAGAGGTTTAAATAGATTTAAATATTCTTTACCCCTACATTTGAATTTTTGCTATTATTAGCATCATTATTATAAGTATTATTTTGTATTATCTTTAATCAAGATTCTGATTAATTAGGTAGTATTAATTGTTGCTGTGATACTCGCACAGATCAGTTTAGGCTCCTTAGAAAACGCAAAAAAATAGTTTGGATATTGTTTTTTAGGTTGGCGATATGACATTTGAAGCGTGTGAGGGAACTATTAAATTGTGAACAGGGTTATTTTGTTATATTGTACTTATATATTATCACTGAACTTTTAAAATTGCAATTTTAAAAAACTGAATGGCGATATGCAAAGTTTGGCTGCAGAGACGAGGAGAACAAGCCGGACAGCCTGCCTCCTGTTCTCAGTTCTGAGAATAATAATTTACGTAGAAATAAAATGCTGTGTTGTCATTATTGTACTTCATCTTGACACCATCTAATTTTTTAAATTTAAATTGTCGTGAGAGCTTATTACATTTTTGCGTATATTTTATCTATAACGCTCGTAAATTGGGAATGTATGAACTTTACAACCCCTTTCGTATTTCCACAGGATACATATTTAAACATCCCGCACAAATCGAGTAGGATACTAACTACTCTAGTAGGATACCCAAATGTTGTCCAATTCTTCTAGAAAAACCAAGGTAAAAAACAAAATTGCATGACATTCGCAAACAACGTAATTGTATTGTATTTAATGATAATCTTACTTCTCATTGTCCTCTTGTTGTCACCGTATTTCTTAGCCATCTTTAGATCTTAAATTGGATCTCTCGATCTTAGAGCTTTAAAGTTTCTATGTGAATGATATTTCAGATCGTCTATTTGCTGCGGTTATTAGAGTAGTAACTATGGCTCTTTCATGATGGTCAAAAAATCGGGTGTACGTGTGAAAGCCAGTTGAGTGAAAAAAGATGAAGCTACTTCTAGCTGTCTACAAAAATTTAAAGATCTACTTAATCCTTTGTCAGTCCTGTATCTCAAACGTGTTGTTTAGAACAGAAGAATTATTAGCCAGAGAAGCTTAACGATGGCCTTGAAATGAAACACTACAGTCGTAACATCAACTTAAATGAAAGCAAGAGCAATTTTGCTTCATTTTTACTATCTTTGAAAATGTCTTTTAATAAATCAGACCATTACGTGTCTCCTACACTGCCCCAAAAAAGAAATCGTACACTAGATTGTCACCCATGTTAAATTTAAGAATCTCGAAGGCGATTATTTTGAACAATGAAAAGACAACAGGCTGTGTCCCCATTTCCCTCATTTAAATACAGCAACTGCAACTTTTTCGTTAGGGTCATGCGGCGTAACTTTATAATATTCAAACAGATAGAAACGAAACGAAGGGGATCTAAAAGAACCCACCGAGTTCTCCTACATCATTTAGACACAGATTTTTGATCCCACATTGGTCAAATTAATCGCTTTCGAGATTTTGGAATTAACATGGGGCAGTCTTATGTCCGATTTCTTTTTTGAGGCATTGTGTATGGGTAATGAGACTAGCGATCCAACAAACTAGTTTGTTTTATTTTTTG
>JAHZNB010007000.1:0-11101 GCA_027744295.1 Callyntrura guangdongensis | reverse complement strand
CCATTCTCACCATGGTGGTGTTCATTCCCATGGTCATCCTGGTGGCGGATTCCCTCACAAACGGCACTACCCCCTCCGACGCAGGCACCTCCTCCACAGCAAGTGGCAATGGGGGCAGCAGGACCGCCACATCATCCAGGAAGTACTCCTTATCATGTGTACCCGCATCCCACAGCTTATGTCTATGGTCCGCCTGTATACAACGGTAAAGAAAATTATCATTTCTCCATTTAAAACTTTCAATTTAATCTATCATTAATAACACAAATCCATCATTAATGTATGAAACTAAACATACCTTTGCAATGTTAACTTAACTCTGCCACCCTTGACCGCTATTACTTATAACACGCAGCCATTTTTTATAGATATTCATAACTCAAGTGCTATTTTTTCAATGCACCGGGATATTGTCGTTTTGTGATGGCCTCCCCACTTGAAATTTTGCTTGTTTATGTTTACTTATTTCAAATAAGTTATTTGTTTGTTGCTTGTTTCGTTTTAACGCCTTTTACAATGTCCGGATTTGCTTAAACATCTGCTGAGAACGCGCGCAAGGCATGGGACCAGCTTTATTTCGCTCCGTGTTCATCCATCCGAGCATTCTTGCTTTCCATTTCAAAACACCTTTCATAATCTTTTCAACACTCGCACTCGACACATATAGGTTCAAATAAAAATGCCGAGGAAATAAGTAAAATATCGTTTTAAAATTGGCCAAAATGTTTGAGCACTCAGAGCGAGGTTGTGAGTCAGTTTTATGGGGATAACGTAAGGTGGAAAGCCTATTGATTTTAGATTTTCAGTTTCAGGCTTTTTATCAAATATCACGGAGTGATGCGTGCTGTGATGTAAGAGACGTAAGTGTGTGAATGTGCTCGGAATATAAAAAAGAAGCAAAATGTCAAATTATATTGCTACTTAATATACTTTTAAAGATTCTTGTTCAAGTCTCGATGAAAGGCAAGCATGTATTTAGAGAGAAAACTCAGCACCCACACAGTATCGTCAGGGATCTTGTAACGCTAAGAAAACAGTGGAGGTAAAAGGGCCGTTATGAATTTCTCATGTTTTCACAACCTGGAATGTATGCTTTGATAAGAAAATAGGTCGACAACTAACAAGCAGATCAAGTGGAGCTGATTCGGAAAGCAGAAGAGGTTGGTCTCGCTTTTTATCAATATCTCGTCGAAATTCTATGGCTTGGCCATGGATAATCATACAACCGTATAATAACAACCTAACCTCCTTTTTGCCCAGCCAGACGACACATTTACCATCATGTGCCCCTGCATACGGATTTTGTATACAATCGTGTATTTTATCTGAAAGTTTGGTTTACCTTTCTTTGGCTTTTCGGCACTTTCTTTTTAAATGAAAGACACGAGAGAAAAAGATAAACATTTTCAACCAAATAATGAAGCTGGATGAATTTTTATCCTCAGCTATTCATCATCGCAGTCACGTATTTTTGTACAAAAAGGGTTCAGCTGGAAGGTAGACAATTTGGTGAAATGCTTCAGACTGTCCAACCCGTTTTTAAGCTGCTGACATAAAATTTTCATTAACGGGTTATACGATCAATATATGTTACATTTATCATTAGAATCGTTTGATTTTTATGTTATATGAATCATTCGATTCCTTAGTCATCTCGGCATTTCTTTGGATCTCACAAAGTTTATTTTGTAAACACTTTTTTTCTCCTCAAAAGATCATACACTGTTCTTCTTTTCATCTTCTTACTTACTATCTTGTATTATTTTTTCTGACTTCCACATATCTGCGGAATCTCTTTATCTATTTTTTGCAATCTAGGGTAATCTAATTTAACAGGAGAAAGCAATATTGCATGACACTGCAAGCCCCTATGCGCCTTTTTGTCTAGTAGCTTTCTTAATAATATTTGCATATTGGTTTTGGCAAAATTTAAACCTTTCAACTGAACTTTCTTTCATCGCTTTTCTCGGGAATGCAATATTATGCAAACAGCCACCAGACATTACAAACAAAAGCGGCTTTCTCTTTCTTCACTTGTTAAAATCCTGGCGTTTCATGGTTGTATGCATAAGCGTACACTTTCATATGTTGTATTTTTTACCCTTTTCCTTATTGAATTCCTTCATAACGTAGTCAGGCACGAGGTTTAAGTAAAAAAAAAACAGCATTTTAGCAGTATAACGCTTTTTGATGGATGATGCGTCTAAGCTCAGATGACAACTTGAGGTAGTCAAGAGATCAAAACTTGCCATGTTTGAGCTTTTCACTTCACTTTCGCCTATTCAAACACACCAGTCTTCGTTTTTCTCTCAATCTGCTTGTGGAAAGCTTGCATACGCATTTTATGTACTTGTTTAGCTGAATGTTATCAATTCTCCCTGTACGTTCCCTCCTTTAAGTGGGACTAGTAGTACTAGGAAAGTTGGTATAAACCTAGCTAAGTGTAGTTAACACGGTCATATCGGATGTAATAATGAATATTTGAGCGAATGATGGTTGTGGTTGTTAATGAGCTAGGGAAGAAAGCAAAACAAAAGGGAGTTGATCTTGGCAAGCCTTAAATAAAGTAGAAGAAGCGTAAAGCAAACACTTGACGTTCTCTCATGGACTACTGCAACCTTAAAATCATGCAACTATGGTCCGTCTTATATTGTAGATTCATGCAGGCAGGGAGACGTTTTGTTATTCAAAATGCCAGGATAATAATGAGACGTGCATGTAAGTAGTAAGTACCAATATGTTTTCACTGGGAATGTTCCTCGTGAGCGTCGTCCTTGTTTGGATGCTACAAAAAGGAAAATGTTTTAATGTTTCGTTTTCTTTCCGGTACTCAAACACCTAGCTCCCGTGTACTGCTTATTAGCAGAGGGTGGTTATAATGTGATCACATTATCATCGTGGCACTACTCTCGTCTCCTTTTCATGGAAGAGAGAAGAAAGAATGATTTCAACTTAAACACGACTAGTGGGAGAGGTTGCATAAGTTAAAATGGAGAGAATAAGAGTGTGGGATGGGGATCGACGAGGTGTTTGTCAGGAAATTACATGCACACACACATTCTTCACGAGAGAGTTGATTTTCCTTTCAGAAAGACTTTTGGAATAGGAATTACACGAGAAAATGAGTATTAGCAGAAAGGAACGTATAAGTAAGTGCCTAGGTAGAAAATGGAAGAGAAATCGACTGTTATTATGACGCGATGTATATTTCGTGTTTGTTTGCTTTTAAAGGCTGCTTTCATCCTTCTTCACTTGTTATTTGAATAAACATTTTAAAAGGGAGAAAGAAAGTTTGGAGTTGGAAGCCTCTGACGTGGAATACATACACATACACGTAGATAAAGTAAGGTTGTTGTTGCTGAGTGGGGGTAGAAAGTTACTTTTAAGAAGGAAGTTGTTGACTTGAGTGAAAAGTGGCACGGTGAGTAGTGCCATAAAATGCAACAGCGGGACTTACAACAACAACAACTAAAAGCCAACATCGCATTTGCATTCAATTAACAGTCTCCTCTGGAAAAACGGGTTGGCAGAAGGGAAGGCAGTGAAACTGAAAAGGGATTTCTCCACGCAGTCTTTCTTTGCCCCATTTTCTCATTATGTCATTATTATGACACGTAAAGTTATATTGGTGATGGGGGACAAAAGGGAAATACCACTGCTGTTAATAATAAGCTAAGGATAAACAACTTGGTTTATTGTAGTAGTACTCAGAAGAAATACCAATTTGTGCTCAACTGTCCCATTCCTTTCGCAGTTTGACTGTCGCCATTTTATGCTGATGGTCCTAGGACATTTACTTGTCTTTCCTAGCCTTACATTTGCAGTGTCACAACTCACAACAACCTAGTTTTTTTCTTTGGAGAAGAACAAATTAGCAAAAGTAGTGTAGGAATAATTGCCATAAATAAAGATGAAAAGGGGAAGCATGTGCGCGCCATACAAAAAATTAAACTATATTTAGCACTTTCATTACTTTTTTACAATATTTGAAAGCAGTAATGAATGAAGAAATTAGTACGAAGCGAGCGGTTGTTCGTTTTCCGGAAAATTTATGTTACTTGCATATGCTGCAACAATATGTTTGTACACTTTTATGTGAGCGTGGGCTGCTTTGGGACTCAGACCCGTTTTTTTTTGTAAGCTTGTGTCTCCTACACTTTCTCCAACTTTTAAAAGTACATTTATATTTGAGTAGGGTTTTATACACATACGTATAGCTAGTAAATCTTGAAGAGCGACATTTACACGGACATTGCCTTGTCTCTTTGCTGTTGCTGGATTATTAGAGAGAAATTTCAGTTATTTTCTTATAACGCGCTGTAAATAGAAACATGTTTACATCAAGTATCGTATGTGTGCTGCGGTCTGTACCGACACGCAGTGTAGTAGAAAAGAGAGCTATGTTGGTCATATTATGGTGTGTGCGACAAATTTAGGATAATTAAGTAAAATAAGACACTTTAATGACTTCTTTATCCCTGGAAAAAACTAAAAGCAAAAAGATTTATGCAATCCTCTGCTAGATTTCCAGAGAATACTGGCGAAGTTCTTGCGTCGCGTAATAGTAGTAATGATATGATAAACCTAGGATGCAAGTTAGGTTTTTTGGGAAAGTGTGCCAGCAAACGGGAACGTGGTATAAAGCATACCAAAAAACCTACTACTGGAAAAGTGACAGTGTACGTGAGAACCGCGTACCAGGATGCAAGTGTGGACGATATTTTTCAGCAATTCCCGTGATAGCATAGGTTTTTCGGGGGACTAAGTGGGCAAAAAACACAATAATAATTATACGTATTTCATATTACTTCCAGAGTTTTCGTAAGAGTTGAAGTTGGTGAGTCCACTTTACAATGCAATACTCTCCCAAAAAATCATGACCCGATCGCGGAAAGAATATGAAAGCGTATTAGTATTTTTTTTTTCTTTTACGGCGGTAGGTTGATAGCATTCCTGAAATGTAATGACCTGATGCATATAAATTCCAAAGATGCATAAAATATTACAAGTAGAAGAAAACGAATAGCATTCTCTGTGTGTGTGGTAATGTGGGATGAGACTGAAATAAATAATGTTTTGGATAAGCCCCGACTTGTGATGTTGGTAAAGGGCAGTTGCACAAATTTGTCAGATTTTCTTATTTATTTTGCAAATGTTGTGCTCTAATAGTTCCACGTGACAAAAAAGCGCTTACATACACATAATATATCGATATAGATCTGGATCGCATATTAGAGTTACATTTTATCGTCTCTTGATAAATTATTATTTTTGGGAAGACACTCTAAGTTTCAAATAGGTAGTAAGGTAGTTGCAGAAACAGCTTGAATGTTCCCGTGTGGAGTTTTATTACCATTGCTAATATTTTCTCGTCAATGGTAAGGATTTAATCCTAACGATTTTTGTCGAGTTATTTGTAGTCATGTATGTACTACGCACATGTAACATATTATATACAGTGTAGTACTAATATATCTACACTATCCGCTTTAATGTACATTTCCACAAAATGAAAAGACATAAATTACACGATGACGGCTGTATTCGGCTGTAACGATTAGAAAGAGAAACAGAGCGACCGTGTGCAGTCTGGAAAGCGTGCTTTGTTTTTTTTGCGGCAGCAACTTTTTGCTTACCAAGTTATCCGAACTCTGTGTCGTGATGTAAATGAAGGAGAGAAGGCGGAGAAGGAAAAAAACAAATGCACAAAAAGTATAAACTTGAAAGGAATGCTACTAATAACGCGGCTTTAGAATGAACATATACAACAATAACATATCGAATATGTGCATAGCAGGAGTAACATTCTTTCATAGTTTCTGTTACTGCTGTCAACTAAAAGTAAAGAAGAGCCAGTTTTCAACAGCCGTTGGCCTGAACCGTTAAGGATATGTGTGCTCATGTATCTGTGCAACATTGTCAGCAGATAAGTACTGTTAAAATGGAATAATAATGCTTGTATTAAAATATTCATGAGTTTTAAAATATCTGGGAAAGCAGCCAATTTCATTCCTTTTTCAAAAAGCGGCAGGGCAGGAGATACGGCTACAAACAGATCCAGTCAGTTTTATCCTGCTTGCACGTTTGCAATAATTGTACACTGCATGTGCATATTTTCATGCTTACATTGCAAAAAGATGTGTACACTGTTCCATAATGGTGGTCGGTGTTTTTTTGGTACAAATCACTTTTCTATTTTACTGGAATTATGAAAGCTTACCCAAACTTCAAAACTATTTTTAGTCGTTCCCGAAATACAAACACTAACGATCATAATGAATGACTGAAAGCATAATGACTACCTACATCATGTACCTTGATGGATAAATGTGAAAGGGAAGGAAAGATGTGTAGGAGAACTGCATTTTTTGGGTGCTGCACTAGATCACCTATAACTTCAGTTTCATGTCAAGTATAATTTTTTTGAGATCAGTAGATCACTCAACTCATTAAAAATGTTTTGAAGAAAAAAGCTATTTTAACAAAATACTTACATCACTCAGGCCTTCGATTCCAATTCGCTTTTAACATCTGGCCTGAAAGTCTGCTATGCAATCCAGAAATCTTAGTCAACTAAGCGTCTTATAAATAAACTGTGGTATTGATTTTATCTGCGTATAAATATGCTTACCAAGCTATTACGTATTCGAAGACAACGACTGTTTGCTCAGGCGCTGGCCATGTGAAAGATAGCTTTCCGAACAGCAACTGTTTTATAATCTGGTTCAACGCTGAAAAGTATACGGTTATTTTTGCCAGTGAAGTTTATATTATCCCTGTGTTGCAACACTCCTTTGTTGAAACGATGCGGATGAGTTGATTAGAATAAAGAGGAACGTTGTTCTATACAACGACGCCAAAAAATATGCAAACATTTGTAGTTTGGTACAAGCTCTAACACAAATTCAATCAGTCGCTAGCAGCATGTATGTAATATACAGATGTATACAAAATAGCATTAACGCCGAAAATGAAAAAGATTATGTAAACACACGGCCAGCATTACTGTTCCGTCCGGTAAAAGATTAAGTTTATTGTATCAAAAATTAGTCACTTGTATCCGCTCAACGCATTACTGATTGTATATCAGTTTCACTTTTGCCAACTACTGCTTGCGTTTTACTCTAGGAAGTAGAGAATAGGAAGAAACCATCGTAAAGTGGAAGTACAAAAAGCGCAGTAGCACGTACGTATACAGAGTACAATCGTTTGTCTATCCCAACTTTTATGTATAATTGGTATTTTAAGACGCAGTAAAAGTCTGACATTATAATAATAGAGACATCTTTTTTTTCTTGGGGCAACGTCACCGGAAAATCTTATACACAGCTGTACCAAGACATTGTAATCTTAATCAGAAGGAATAGGAAATTGACTTTTGACTTTATCCCATAATCCCATCTTTCTTTCCATTGCGTTCCATTGACGTGTACATTACGAGTATTGTACAAGTGTGATATAAAGAACCGGAAAAAACAAGTGCTTTTATTTTTCATCCCACGATCCAAGATTTCTGAACGATGAAGACGTGAAGTATCTTCATGGAATTAGACACATCAAGAAGTCGAATACATAGAGAGAGAATGCTTAAGTGGATGTGACTAATGGTGAAAACAAATGACGGGATAACCCGAAACAGCCTTGATACTACCACTGTTGGTGTCCCATGAACGCTGTGTGGCAAAAAAATGTGCGTGTTAGTTGGCGGAAGCGGGCGGTGTTGACTTGTGGCGTTGAATTTTATTCTAAAATCTGAAATTGCATCGTTTTCGTATCATTTTTAACGCTGTTTTGGTAAAAAAAAGCAGCAAATATTGAAGCTACGGTTCAGGGTTCAAACAAATCGCCTACGACACTTTTGTTTTAGTGTGGTTAAGATAATGAATATTTTGCAGTTTTATAGTGAAATACATCTACGAAACATAAAATTAGATAGTGCAAATGAAGGTTAGTTATTTTTAAAATTACTTCTAATTTTGCGTTCTCTTTTTGACCTATTATTACTGTCATGTTTCTTTGTTTCTTATATCATAATCGCACTACTCGCAGTTTCATCACGGATCTCATTTTGTATAGACTTTTGTTTGGATAGTATACAATCAATATATTTTCTGCAATATTTGACAAGTATTTGACATGACAGTATCAAAAACTTTAATATAACTGGTGATTCAGTTGAATTCAGTGAATTAAATGTGAATGGTTTGTCGTGATTAGTTGCGCAAATTTCCCATTTATTCAAAGTTGTCAGCAAAAATAAAGTCTCTAAATAGAGGTGACACATATTATGTATCTGTGCCATTTAGTTAATATTACTTGTTCCGCACTACGTAAAACTATTTAAAACCAAGTCAAGTCTGCAAATTGCAATGCCACGATCACATACTGTGCAACTGAAATTTTACATAAAATGAAACACTGCGTGGGCTGGTACAGTTGATAGTATGTTCATTCAGAGCAAATTAAGGTAAGTAACTAAACCAGTGAAAGCACAAAAGCAATTTAAACGAGACGTATGTACGTTATTTTCATCTTTTTTTGATTTTTAACCTTTAGTCTTTAATCTTTAGAAGGGGCAAGAATAAGATAATACGAACGAGGCTCTAAAAGTTATGCTCATCTGTAATATGCGTTAGAGAGATGCATTACTTATAATGCATCGGGTACGAGTAAACCATACAACTAATTTGTGCGAAAAATTGTCGACGACAACGATAAAATGTTCAGATATTTCTGATGGCAGTGGTACGCGGGCTAATTTTTTTTTAAATAAATCGTATCGGGAAAATTTCACATTTTGTTTTGTGAAAAACCAATAAAAAAAGACGCCAAATTTGCCATAGCCTGTTGATGGAAAGCGAGGTCAATGATCTCTATTCTCTTTTAATTGCTTTGCATTGCATTCGATTGATTTCCACCGCAAACACATACACCCGTACCAAAATAGCCCAAGAAATGACAAGCTAGTCACTTCTGCCAAACAACCGAGAGCCAGAAGACATGAGTGCTGTTAAATCTTTGTTGACATACAACACTTTACATTACATCAACCGTTTGCAGGCACAGAAATGAATCTTCAAATGTAGGTCATTGCGAACGCCAGCTAATCAGCCTATCAATTTCATGTTCGAAGCATGAAATCGTTGTACATGCCAAAAAGTGGCAAAACCACATGCAAAATAGTTGGATGGATACAGATGATATGCAAATATCTGCTAAAGAAAATAAATTGTTGAACATGGACAGACTAACTTTTGATATTAATTTTCATGTCATAGCTTAAATCATGGAGGTAGAAGAAGTACACACTCAGGCGCATTCAAAATGTACAAATGCTTCTGTGCTTGACAAAGACACTCAGGCACGGAAAGAACCGGAACTCTTAAAATTTTCTCGCTTGCTCTTATCTTGTCCCGTTATATCCTGCCCATCATACCTAACTAACATTTTATAGAAACGGAAGTATAACCCTAGTTATAACTTACAGCCCTAACATTCTCGATAGGGAGACAAGAACAGGAATGAGTTTTTCGTTTGACATTACTCTTAGTCATATTAATTCAAAGCAGGTTTCTTCTAGTCTCGTGCTATCTTTTCTTGTTTTTATATCTGCGCCTCTTCTGGACTTGGACCATCATCATCATAACTGTGTTTCCTATATGATGTGATGTACGGTACATGATGGGAGCACAGTATGGTCATGCTTCACATTTCTGCCACTTGAATATTACTGCCACTAACGAGGAAGACCTCTTCACATTTCACATCTCTCTTTCCCATTTGTTGAAAATTGCTGGGAAAAAGAATGTGCTCATGGCTCAAGTTTTATAATAATGTGACATATTGCAATAGAATGGCACTACGCGGATGATATTAATATTCATGTATACATTTTATGTACCTATCCATTGTATATGTACGTATTTTCTGCGTCTTATTCATTCTGTCCTGGTACGCAGTACACACACAGCAATAACTTTTCATATTATACCGGCATTACGAAATCATCATGTGCATTATCGTCATTTGAAAAGTGGAAAAGTTGTGTTCTGTATAGAGTACACAGTGTGCACATTCTTCCGTTGGCAGAGGATAAAGAAGGAATGCAAAATGAGAAAGACAAGCTGGAAAGGCACCTGTTCTCTTTCTGTGCCAAGTACTTCATCTGAAAGTGTTTAACTTTCGCATTAGCTTCAAAACTTGACTTTTCGTCTTTCCTTCCGTCTGTCCTCCACATCCTCTTTCTGGTTTTCTCCATTGTATCCTATTTTGTCAAAATGATGAATTTTCGTTTCAAATACGTCTCTGGTTCTGCTTATTGCTGGTTTAAAAGCGCAAGTTGGGAGCTTCTTTTATAACCACAACCACAGTTTTGTTGTCTGAGTGGGAGGAAAGAAGACGACAGACACAAAAACTGGTATTTTATGAAGAAAGAAAAGTTAAAATGTCCACAGAAGCGGACCGTGATCTTTGCCAGGCTAAACACATTATTATATTGATACAAATAAGCACCGAGGCAATAATTTTTGGTCGAATGTTTTTGCTTATTTATTTTTTGTCTTCCGTTTTTATACAAGTTGCATGTTAGCCCGTTTCATGAAGCATTGGTATATGGCGGTAGTAAACGAAACACTAAATTTTATTTCACGAAGACAGATAAAAAATGGAATAGGAAGCTCAAAGAGATGATGGGTTTTCTATTTATTACTCATCTATTTCATCAATTTTCTTTTTACTTTTCACTTAACATCAAGAAAATAAACCAGATTATTACCCCTACCGCTCATATAATTTATGAAAGCATCCAACCAGATATGAAAATGCACAAGGAAGAAGGAAGCTAAAGGGTAAACCGTAAACTTGCTTAATAAACACAGTCGCATTTATTTTGTCGCATCCATTTTTTTTATCTAATACAGTTAATGCAGTTTCCAACTCATTGGGGCACGTCTTTTTTCATTACAAAAGTCATCGAAATCGTTTTTTATTCGAAGAAAAATTAATTTTTAAAAATATAATCCCGTGTATCACTTATTAATTGTACCGTGTATTTTTATGTGAATGATTTTTTATGTTAATGAATATTTGTTTTTAGTCCAGT
>JAHZNB010006999.1:0-47086 GCA_027744295.1 Callyntrura guangdongensis | reverse complement strand
GGATCTAACTGTGTGAAGGGATGGCAGGACTGGGTGAAGCCCTTTCCCCGCACGATAGTTTATCATAAAGTATAGTAGTTTAAGTTGTCATGACATGACGTGCTGAGCAAGTTTCCTGGAAATTAGTTCTTATCTATATAGGAATAAATCTGTCATCGAAAGAGGCACATTGCTGAAAAGTTCTCTATTACATAATGCCAACTATGATCAAGTAGTTGTAGTAACGTTGTTGATAAGAATCTTCACGGTATTTCTTTTTAATGTGTTGTCTGTCATTTGCAATACTATTTTCCCGGTTACTCGGAAACTCGGAACCCGGGTTGTTAAAAACCTACTACGTTCTATCCATGTAAGCTACATGCAACTTTGGTGCTGAATTAACTCTTCCGTATGAATTCGGATGAATCAACAAATTGAAAAAGTTTAATAGTTAGTTTAAAAGGAGCAAATCTGCACCACGTATGAAAATAAGTTTAGGGTTAAAAAATATGTTTTACTTTCGCCGTATTTTTTTGACTAATGTTGGTAACAACTGATTATCAAACCAGACTTTTTTACACACAGAAAATACAAAGCTATACACTTATTTAGGCACATGTTATGTGACTACATAAGATTCCTCCATCGTGTCCGTCCGTCCGTAAGCACAATAACTTTTGAAGGAAAAGGAATTTTGAAATTCTGTTTTCGCCAATCGATAGATATGGTCAATAGCTCGGAGGAGTTCGAAGATGGGCATTTGGGTGAACCCCTTGGGATCAAATGGGGGTCAAACCTTAAAACTAAATTGGCTGACTTTAACGCCAATACTACACTATACTACGCTACATGTGCCTACACTACAGTTTACAATACTTTATTGTTTTATGACGTTTAAACGTACTATTTTACTATTTTGTAGGCACTGTGTTCCATAAATGAAAGTGAAGTACAAGGCATGGTTAATCTTACGTCGCACGTCCTGCAACCCTGCTCAACACAACACAAAGACACGAATTACTTCGCTCATGATCACTAATCGCATTTCATCTTTCCATCATGCAATTGTAATGGTTGTTTGTTACATCACAAGAGTCATTGAACAGGTAATTCTTACTCGCATTTTCCCCCTTTCCTGCATACAATTCTCCTGATACCAGATGGCAAACATATACCACCACAATTTTTATGATAAGCATGTGTAAGTGGAATGTGGATACACACATATATTATATGTATGCCCTAAATATCACAGATGAAAAACAATAAAAAATATTTTAGGGTTTAATTGGTTCATATGCGTAACGCAGTACTGTAATAGTAATTTGTTGCAAAGATAACATTGTTTAAAGTATAGTGCATCATATTATTCATCTCCGTTACATACTAAAGACTATTTTTGTTGTTCTCTTTACTTTATTTCTAACACTTAATTAACGAGATGTAAACAACAAATTTTGAAATAAAAAGGCATTCTTTTCTTTACTCTCAATGAACTTGTCCATCTTACAGTAGCCTCATTGTAAAAGATCATTCGTTATTAAGTTACACTCCAATAAGCACACTAGTAGTCAAGTCATAAACGAGTTTCTGTTCATTAGTATCGTTATTATTCAATAGCAACCGCGTTTATGCAAACGTCTGTTGTAATGACAAGTTGTAATCACAAATATAGATTCACTCCAACCTCTTTTTTTTTTACAATAGATGGTTTATTAACTTTCGTAAGCGAAACTTTGGAAGTTATTGAGATCACAATCATGTCTGTCTGTCTGTAAACATTATAACTTTTGTTCTACTTGACATAATCGAACCAAATTTGGTACACGGGTACCTTGGGTCAACATCTCTTTTGGGATTGAATTTAACTTCCAGACGTCACCTCTGACCGGATATATGGGGGTCACCAGGTCACATGCATTTACACTTGCATGTTCACTTGTACAGCATCGACGACATTACTTACGAAAGTTACATATCTGAGTGTTTTACTCATCTCGTTTTAATGTAGAATCATTTACTCTAAAATATCACACAAATAGGGTTAGTATTAAAATTGAATCGTTAGCTCGAATATCTCAAAATCGGTTGTTATGTTTCCAATGTCAAATGAAGACAACATAATATGTGTTACTTTCTACACCATAATTTTAGTTTAAGGAAACAAAAACTGTGATGTTCGTTCAAGTATCTTAATATTGGACAGAAAATTCAAAACAGGAATTAGAGTTAGTGTTCTAGCCTCTAGGTACCTTAGCGTTCTCCGTAAAGGTAGACAGACCCTCAGAAATGGTTTTTGTTTGTCAAAAGCCCAGTAGTGCACACACGCGATGGGCATACAAAAGGCGACTTGACAATTGGGCAGAAGTAGGAAAACGATAAGAACATGCTGCCTGCCAGCTCTACTTGTTTTTATCAAACATCTAATATCCGACCTATTGTTTTTTTGAGAATGAGAGTGGTGCCACGCTATAAGTCAAAATGATGTAATGCCCGACGAATGATGTTTGACGTGTTCCCTTGTGTTCATCACACTTTCCCATTATTATTCCTGTTGTCATTTGTTTTTATTTTATTGCGTTTTTTGTGTGAAATGTACAACAGAGTGTGATACGTTACCAAAACAATATTATTCAAAAACTCTGGTCGTCCAAATGATGTTTGGACAATGGAATCTTTTGTGTTAGTTGTCCAAAAAGGAAAACCGACGACGCTGAGCTTAAAGGTGGGTTGAGTGGTATTGTTGCTGTCATCAGGACAATTTAGATCCCTCCTCCTGATGTAGAGAAAATGGAACACCCTTGTAACGATAACATTTTGTATTACTTTGTCATATCTTATGTAGTACATGGTCTTCATACATGCCTTTCTTTCTGCCACAATTCAATGGTCAGCGTTTCTTGGTTTGCATGTTTAGGTTATATTCATTTTACTGAAGTTGAACAGTATGTGTCCCCATAAACCATTAAAACATATTAGGTGACATCACTTCAAAAACTGATCACCACTGCCACAAATTGCCAAAATGTGGTAAACATTTGAGATATTATGTAATTTGGTGAACACATAGCGTTCAGACAATGTATGTCGATGAGACCATAAACTGCATTTCTGTGTAATTTGTATTTTCAATTTAAGATAGATAGAGGTAGGAAGTTACGTTATACGTGTGTACAACGAAAAATTAATAATAGTGTACATAGTCCGTAGTTAATCAGTTGCACAATACAGTGGAAGGAGATCCTGGTGAGAACTGAGAACCCACAAAACAGCCAAGTTGACTCTTTTGGATCATCATGAAAACCCAATGGTGCTTACTTCGAATAGGGAAAAATGTTTCGAACAGTCAATGGTGAGAACATAAAAAATAATGATAGGGACGGGAAGGAAGCACACGCTTGGCTCGTGTCTATTGTGAAAATAAAGGCATTGAAAAGTTGATTTGGTAAAATCGTAATGTCAATACTTATGCGCTAAAAGGATATGGTCTGTTTGTTGTTAGGAACTCTGGGCTCATCGTTGCCCCTTCTTTTACCTGCTACCTTTGCAGTGATGAGAATCAAATGAAAGAGGTTTCAGTCAGCGAGTGACTTGTTAAGGCGTTACAGATCACGTGCTATACGCACTTCATGCTCCAACTGTATTTGGATTATTTATTTTGTAAAAAAATATTTTTGTACAAAATTTTCAGGAGAATGATTATGATTGTCGATTATTTGTTACTAGTTTACACGTCTTTTTTGGAGAGAATCAAAAATGTTGTTTGGCGGCAGTGGTGGGAACTCCAGACCTTTGGAGATACGGTACAATGTTTACAATCAAATCAGTCACAATACAATTTACCGTGTCGAATTATATACAAGAAAAATAGATATTATGTTTATTAAAATCCATGTTTAATCTTTGAATTGTTCATTAGAGTTTTAAATGGTTTTTTAGCAATCTAGAAACGTTGAGAGCAATTCAGCATCTTTGCTAAGCTATCCTATGAATAAGGCTTTTATTCTGAAAACTGTTTTATTTGTTCTAGAGAGTTATTTATTGCGCATTATGCTTTGTTTTATAGAAACGTAATTTAGGAACAAAAATATACTTTTTCCGAGCGTCATCCCCTGTTCAATAGAAAACGACTGACTCATGATGAACAAGCCTTAATTAGCTGTCGGCTGTCTGTGTGTTGCGTCTGAAACCGTTGTATTTATAAGTCAAATGAGGAAATGACTAAAAAAGCAAAAAAAAACGTAAGTATCAACACTGTTGGAAAAATTGTACCCCTCCACCCGTCGTACAAGATTAGCGATGTAAAAACAAAAGGTTGTTTCCAAAAATAAAGAAAATAAAAATAATTAACGATGCCTGTGCCATAAATACGGGAGTTCTTTGTACACGTAGCCAAACAACTTGTACATACACACAACATCAATGGATAAAAACTCTCACGTTGCATAAACATCGTTAACCTTCAGTCAGCATTTTTGACATTTTTTTGACGAAGGAGACCCTACTTGGTTACGCCAAGGCCAGTTTCGTTCTGCCTCGATGCGCTCCATCAAAGAACATCAACGACGTTTTTATGCGTAATCATATTTTCAAAATGGCAGGTACTGTGTCACACATATCGTTTGCTGACGGGTTAAAAAAAAGATGCGATTTTTTTCCAATCCGACACAAATTATTTCTTTAAAATTGTCAAGTAATTTGCTCAGCGCAATGCATTAGCGCGTTTTCATTCCAGTGCAGTGTTGAGTGTAACAGTCAATTCTTACTGTCCGCGACAATCACAAATTTAGATGTGAAAAACAGTAAGCACTACACACATTTTCTATTCAACTTCCGATTCCGATATTGCTAGGAAGGAACTATGGATAAAGCCAAACATGATTCATGATGTGCGCATATGTACTGTATTTTTCACGGATTTTAAGTGTCGTAGCTAAAGACGTGATACGCTATTTACACAATCGAGTTACTTGCCGACGTAAAACTACTAATAGAAAGCTTAGTAGAATTGATATGTGGCTACGCGCACGCATTAATTCTTTCTGACGGCCGGACCCTATTGTTGCCACGTAATTTTTTTTATCTTCGACTTCAATTGTTATTCAGCCAACGGGAAGTGTGTCCAAATAAAAAAATCGCCGAATTGTCGCATGGCGATAGCAAAAACGCACAGGTAAAAAGCTGGCAAATTATAACGTGATGTGTCAGAAAAAGGTGACTACATGTTGTGTGTGCCCTTGGTTACTATAAAACGTAAGCTCAACATATTGTTAGTGTGCACATGTACACATTCGCAGAAAACAAAGCAATTAACATATAGAGATATACAGAGAGAGAGAGAGAGAGAGTTTGTCATGATGTCAATGCTTCTGTTGCAATGATGCATCAGAAACTATTTTAAGACCAAATATAACTCATCCAGAAAAAAAGCTAGTCACAGTATCAATGAAAAAGCGACATGCTAAATTAACAAATAAAGAAGCGATTCGTCACTCAAATGATTTACCTCAGTGTATAAACTTATTTTTTATAAAAAATGTTGCGAACGTCTTTAAACTTCACCTTTTCTAGTTGAAACCAGCTTTTCAAGATCAGGATCAAATAGGTTTTGAATATATTCATAGAATACTACTGCCACCACCACCACCAACCAACTACTGTTATATACTGTATAGTGCAATCAACTTTTATTTCGCTTGTTTCGCTTCTCGTAATCTAACTGTTGTTGTACGGTACGTAAATTGTAGATCACGGCAAAAAATTCAAAAGGACAAGGCTATCAATCAAACAAGGAGGATAAAAAGGTAATGGCAAGAAATGTTTGTTTGCACAGTGTCGTTTGTTGACTAAAGATTAAATTGATGATTTAATTATCTCTTTTAGCACTAAACGAGTCTGCACTTCCTTTTCAAATTATTCCATTTAAACAAGAAGGTCTCTTTTCAAATTTCTACAAACATTATTAGGTAGGTACATAATAAGCATGTATCGATACAAAACTGGCACATGTGAACACATGGCACATGCACACGTTCGCACGTAAATAAGGTGTGCATAATCAAAATACACAGATCATATTAAATATCTCGTTAAGTTATCATTCGCCATTTGACCGAAGTACAAAAAAGCTATCTCATGAATAGCCATATGAGAATGTTGGTAATAAATAATATATAATCTTTTAAGACTTTATTCCCATTGCTACTATCCAATATTTTAAAAATGTAAAATATCTTCAATATCCCAAGTGCATAATGATTTAACTACCTTATTTTAAAACTAATGCTATTAATGCGTAGTGGGATGGGGACCAAAATCGAAACAACCAGAGCATTAAGTACGTGAATTAGGACGATATTTAACAACATAGTTGTGTAAAAGCTTCTCTGATGAGTTGCTGCCACAAAGAAATACGTTGCAATTACAACAAGGAAAAATGTACCGCCATCATGGAGTTCGATATCGACAGTGAATTTTCTTTTTACTGACAAGAGAGAAACACAAAACTAAATTGCTGTACAAGTGGAGAACTGCCAGAGTAGTCGCGTAGTTTGTTTAGGTAAGTGTATAAATTTATCTGGTCGTGAAGCCGCCATGTAGCATGTAGCAACGTGGTTATGAATAAAGATGCACGACAAATGATTGTCGTCACTCCGCAACAATCAAAATCAGAACTGCACAAACACGACCCTGTGACTTTGCTACAGCGAAAGCAGCCGTTGTGTAGTACGTAGTATGCTATGCCTGCTGTACTAATATTAAATGTAGAGTTGCGAACAAGTTGTATGATAATATGCTACCATTGTTACCTTCTAAAAATCTAGTTGGACGACGATGACGGCAGCGATGATGATGATGATGATGATGATGCATTGTCACATTTTCCATTAATCAAGTGTTTTCACAGTGTGTGATTTCTTAAAAGTGATAACAAAATCAAGCGTTCACGCAGTCTTTTCCATGGTTCATTGGGCTGCTCTCCTTCTCTTCAAGTCTCTCTCTCACACACACAACGAAAACTAGAAATGGATCGCTTTTTGGATTCTCCCATAAGACCCCACAGATTTTAATGACTTTTCTAAAAAAACTCAAGTATATACACATATATATATACATACACACCGATATTTTGAAAAGTACCATTACTATGTTTACAATCGTCTTTAAACATAATGAATATCCAGTTCGTAACAGTACTAACTGTCGATTGTATTATGTTGCTGTTGCATAAAACAACGCATGTACACGTAAACACATTTACGTACATTTTTTGACATTGTTACAATGTCTGAAAAGTGGAGTTAGATTAAACGATAGAAAGAAACCACGTTATTAAAAAGACGCTCATTCTAACTCTGTTTTTCTGTTTCAGAGGTCTTAAAACATTATAAAAGTGGTCGCAAGTGGTTATGTTGTGCAGCAAGTAGATTAAAGATTTTTTTACGGTAGTACGTATTGATGTATACGGACGTACGTCTCATAAAAAGTGTGAGTAGCACTCGGAGAAAGAGCAATCTTTGTCCCACTTAACATTAGAAACGTGTAATTGTAAATTCGTAATTTTTTCGCCACTTGGACTTGAAGTGAAACTACTGCTTGCGAACAAGAACTGGTCTTATCGCGATTAGCACGCTGCAAGATCGTTGCAACTGCACTGTAAAGAAAAAAACTGGCATTCATTCAATATTACTTACTGTTCATATGCACATGTATCATCTATAAAATAAATTTTCTCAGCAGCAGTGTAGTTGCATAAATAAAGTGATAATGATAATGACAAAAGGCCTATAGAAAAGGGGGAGAGAGAATATACACCAGTGGATACTGAAGCATTTAAACTACTTTGATGACATTTACACATGTTGTCTGCTTGAACTGGTGCTTCTTTTTTACGATAATAAGAATTGGTAAGTCTACATGTACACATATTTTACATGGGAACGGATGTCAAAGTTCTCAAAGATCTACAATCAGCCCGACTTTCTTGTCGCCGAGGTTCCGTTGTACGTAAATAAACCGTGAAATAAGGGAAACAAACATCAATATTTTGCATAATTACAAGTAATAATAAGGAAAGATGACACAGATGTCATAACATGCTAACAATCAGTAGCTGTAAATGTAATATTGTAACAATGAACAAGGCTGTCTAGCATGTAACTAACACATGACACTACAATGTGATATACACAGTAAGTAACCTCATCATTACCTCCATCAAAAATGCATGCATGTTGCACAAAAAATCGTGCGGTTCCACACAAAAGACAAATGACAACAACATAGACGGTGGCTCGTCTCATACATACGTCCAATATTCCAATAAAGTGTTACCTGCTGCAACAATGAAAGCTGGAATTGATTGCAAGGGGTGAGCGAGAAATAAACAACCTGCCAGTGAAGAATAATGAAAATTTCCCCCTTTAATTTTGATCGTGAGAACTGGACCAACTGACTCGACTAGATCAAGCGTAAGAAGCAAAAATATTTACTTTTATCTTGTTCAATAACACAGTTTTACGCCACTGTGTCAGAGATACAGCCATGAGGGCATATATATTCATTCAGGATGATACCTATTTCAGATACGTTAACAGGCATCCCGTTCGTAAAGCTGTTTTTTGTGTAAAAAAAGTCAATACTACATTTTGGACTTTGGGTGAAAATACGCGTGATGGTAGTCGTTCTAGTTAAGTGTACCGAGAGTATGATGATAAGACAAGTGTATCTAACTCTTACCAAACTTTTTGATTGTCGTCGTTAAAACTTAAACATCCTTCTTAGCAAAACACCTATCTATGTACAGTAAACAGCATGACCGTAAGTGCAGGTGGACTGTGAAGCAGGAATGATACTAACGGATGGAAATACTAATTACTTGCTAGTTTAAGCAGTACTGGTTTTTCTCAAACAAAAAACGCCTACTGGGTAGACAAAATTTAAAAATATAACTCCTTAATTTGCATTTTCTATGTGTAGTGTTAATGTTCAGAGTATCCTGATGAGTATTGTGTGTCTCTTTGCTTAACAACATATGCTTTCGTTTGATTTCTTTTTATCATTATAGCTTTGCTTATTGCATTTCTTAAAAAAATTTGCTTTAGCAAGTAGTGACGTAGTCTGAGACATGGTTAATCGGGACACTCAAGTAAAACTGGATTTTCTTGAGACAAAAAATGTTGATACGGTCACCCTGCACTTGTTAGCGTCTATAGCTGTTCCGTGCTAAGAAATTAGAATTTATTATTCGAAGGTTACAAAGGTAAGTTGTAATTAGGTATATAATGCACTCACATTTCAATTTTTTCTCACCTCGTACTGTACTTCGTACATCATGATGTAACAGTTTCTTCAATGGTCTATAATATAGTAACAATGGAACAACGCAAGTGCACGTCATTGATTGGTATGTGTAACACCTTTTATTAGGTAGCGCCATATAAGTGCATGCACTACTACCTATTGAAATAGCTGTTTTGCCGTTCGGTCGTCCAGCCAGAAATCTCTTTAACTCCTAGTTTTTGAAGCTTCTTGTCGCATCGGCTTCTGATTCCGAAAATTTGGTTCCCGGTTTTTTTTATTTGGCCGGATACATATATATCCGGCCAAATATATATAGGTATATATATCTATAGATCTATATATATATATCTGCGTCCGGAGACATCATTGTAATTGTCATTATCACACTTGAGGCCAGAACCTCTAAGGGACTCATTTGACTCATATAGTGTAACGATTGGCTCCGATTGTTTATAACCCCAAATAAGAGGTTCCAAAGTTGAGAATTTGTTTTCCTCGATAATGGGACGAGGTTTTTGGCAATCAACTCATTATGAGGGCTTTATTAATCGTCAAAATGATTCCTGTGATGCCTCTCTACGTTTCGATTTTGTATCCATTTAACGGTATAACAGGGGGTACACAATTTAATGGCATTGTGAGCCAATATATGAAGGAAACGCGATGGGTTACGTCTTGCGTTAGCTACAGTTTGCCTTTTTAATTGTTTTCGGGAATACGTTACTATTAGATCATAACTTTCAAGCAGTCTTTAGAGTGAATGAGCATTTGTACATGAAATGAAACATGAGCGCCACATGTTTTCCTTTACAATGAAATAGTTTTGCTTAAGATTGGTATTGGCACCAAAAATGGCAGTTTTTGACAGTCTGTGGTATACATCAAAGTAAATATACAAAAATATTTATCACGATTTATGTACACGGTAATGATCCAATTGGTCATTCTACTTTGTTTTACAACCAACATTAGTTAAATCTGACAAAAAACGATAAATAATGGTCAACTTTGAAAGCGTGAAGTGCACTACTTGCATATAAATCCTGTCGCTTGCGAGCGTAAATGGACTGCAAAATCGATGTGTGACGAATGAAATACAGGCACAATAATTCGTAAAATGCAAAACAGGCTAATAGTTATATAGTTATTATAATCACATGGTGCAACCTTACACGATGTAGCAATGCTTCACCCAACTAAACACCCCACTGCTCCATTTATTGACCACAACCAAAGTTATTTAAAATTTTCAGTTTCCTAATAACTGTCGAACCTTCACTGGGACAAAACAATCACTGCTCTTGCGTTGGAACCTCGATAGCAGCTCCCGTTCTTAACAGAACAGCAATCACAGAGGATAGGTAGTTACAGGTAAGTAGGTACTGCATATTGGGTGTTGACACATATCATACACACGGTATCAACATCCTTATCAACACGCGTTGTCATTATTTCTGATTATTCTGTGGCAGTGAGACCAAATTGATGTGAGGAGTAAAACCACAGAAAGTGAAATTTCTTAGTATGCATTCGTCACCAAATTCATTACAACAACGGGGGTAGGAGCCCATTTATCGATTTCGAGTCAGAAAAGAATATTTTATACGTGTACCATTAAGTCGTTTCTAGAAACCACAAATTCGCTGCTGGTCGGCCTTCCAAACGTTTGAAATAAGAGCAGGAGTAAACAGATTAAAATGTCGTCTGAGTCATCCCAAATCCCAAGTTTTTACGTGAGTACCCTGAATTTGTTTAAGTAATCCTGATTACTCCCTCCCCCTCCCCATTTTAGGTATTGATGGATTAAGTACATACATGGCAACGATATACAAAATCTTTTACTTTGCGGTAATCCATACTTAAGAAATCACAACCATCAAAAAATCGTTTGCTGATTGTGATTACATCCAACATCCATTGCTAACTGTGTCGATTCGATATATTGACTGTCCAACTCAACGGCTTTAGTCGACCGTTAAATTTGTTTCAATAAGCTCCGTTACCAAACATTGTTGCCCATCGCCATTCTGAGTCAGGGTTTTGTTGAACCACATAATATCGATATGTTTCTTGTCCTTAAGTAGCATTTCTTTTTAAAATGGAAAGGTTCACACATCAACAAGCAATGCATCGAAACAAGCGTAAATTATGTTTTTGCATTTTCCCGGTACTGCCAGTGTCACATGAGCCTATTTACTAATCTAGACATCAAATTAATTATGTTTACTTTCATTATCAATGGCACAGTTTTGAATTCTAATTGCAAGCTATAACATCATAATATTATACACAAATCATCGTGCTGGTTGGGCATAGGATTACGACGAAGACCTTTCTTACTTAATTTCTGCGACTGCTACAGAATTGCTCTCTACTCGGTAACGTAACTGCTGACATATATTATTAACTAACGTAGAAACAACTTAATACCGTTAACTTCATCACTTGCATAAAAAAACTATTGTAAGAGCATTGGCAATTGACACAGCGTGTATGACAAATGGTGGTGACGGTGCTCAGATCCATCTGGAATTCATCAAATTGGAACAACGAAAATAAAAGTTCATAAACCTGATCTTAAATGTGAAATTACACGCCTCGCTTATCGACAATCATGATTCTTTTCTCAACCAATTTAATTATACGGTTTGAGCTATTTTTGTCTGTCTAGTGACCTACTTGCAAACTTGTTTAAAAATATCTCCTGAAGAGTTTAAAAAATTCTAATGGAAATTGAGCTAATAAGTTTGGCGCAAAATTACTAACAAAATTTCATATTTCAAATTTGGTAAATTAATAACCCCATGTGTGCCTTGTTCACCTGCTATTTGTGAGAGTGGAGAGTGAACAGAAATGCGTGAGGTTAGGGGAGAGTAATGGCAGTTGTACGTATTCATGTTGTAAGTTTCCGTCACAGCTTCTTGTGCACGCACCAAACATTTGTTGGTAACAAACGCAACTGCTTTTCCCTTTTTTAATTTTGTTTTACTATTTATTACTAAACTCTCGGTGTCAGTGTGCAGATAACCAGATTCAAACAGATTTCCTCCCGAAGCGTAAAAAATCGTTTCATCCGTTCATCTGGCCAGCAGCATTCCCTCATGATTAAAAAAAGGAGATATTATAAAACCCCATCAGCAGCCGGCCTCAAGTCCACGTATGAATCAGTTTTATAATATTAACAAGAATAGCATTTTATTTTCCTACTCTAAAAGTGAGATAGGTAATCTTCTGTTATTATTACATTTGGTACTTGCCATTTAATGTTGCACATTCAGATGGTGTAGTTGATGCGTAACAAATAATAATATTCATAAGTTGTAATAATAATGGTTGTAATTATATATGCAGAATGCAGAGCATGCCATACCATTACGACCAGTATTATACTGCCCCACTGTTGAGCTTTTTATTGCTGCAGTTCCTTTTCATCATTGCAACATTTTGTAAATAATATTTAATTTAGTCTGTATTTTTTACTACATACTACCCATCGTTAAGACGATGATGATGCAACCACGACGGCAAAAAAACAGAGCTGCCTTTTTTTCATTCGTATTTATATATGTCTTTGAGTGGCAGGATTTTTTTAAAAAGAAAACTTTCGGTTTCTTAAAAAAACAGTATCAATTTTAAAATTTAAGTTGAAACCAAGTAACCAAGTAATTTATAAACAATCAATAAATAAAGTAAGATTACGACACAGCTCTATCGCGTTTTAATCGTCTACACAGATATTTACTTGTGTAGTGTAGACTGTAAAGTGGACGTGTGAACGTGTGTATGCATTGTTTCACATGAATGGATGGAGAATGACTAAACTATGTTTTCTATCACATCATTTATTTATTTTATCAATTAGTTGGACTACTACGCCGCTGATCGCCAGTCTAAAAAGACGTAACATGATTATCACTTTATCACCCACATACATGGTTTTATTGTCTTAACTGACTGTTCTTTATCATTATTTTGGTTGAAGAACACATTTCTGCTTGAAAGACAAAAAGACATTCAGTGTTCGGCAGAAACATTTATTAACACACAAACATGCTTTTACCTACCCGCAGCATACATCTAGTGCTTGATGCAGTAAATACTCCAACTGAAATTAAGAGTTTTTGTGTGTACGTAATGAATCTCACGGATTTGCTTTGTAATTCGAGCAATCTGATAAGACAGGATGAATTGTTGTAATCGAGTCGGATGTGCTTAATCTGTTGTTATATAAATGGTATTGGTATTCCTTTCTATCTCCCTGCTGATACATCAGGAGCATACCACTATTGACAAGACATTGTAAATTACAAATTAGCTCAACAAAGGCCTGAGTACTTGCGACTACTTACCTACGTCTACTACTTCATTCTGCATTCATTTTATTGCGTCAAAAAAGTCGCCCATTGCAATAATCACATCACAGGAATCTCTCAGCCGATTTAATGAATAGTGATTTTGATAATTTCAGGAAAAAACGTGTTATCAAAAATGCTGATACAGAAGGAATAAAAAAGTGATTAATAAAATACCTACGTATATATATGTATGTATGTGCATTATATGAGCCACATTAGAAACCCTGTCAAGTAGGGCCACTTATTTTGTGCAGTCATCAGCAGCCTAAATGAGAAAAACAAGTACAAAGTCAAGTTGAGATACGAGATATCGTTGTTTCACGTCTTTTTTTGTAAGAAAACGTTGAAAAAGATAATTCCTCTATGCAATTCTTAATACATGGTCATTTATGCAAGCATTTTACACGGTATATCGCTAGCCCAGAAATTAGATTGTATATACAGAGAGTTAAATTAGCAAGTCCAAAGCAGCCTGCAAAGTAGTTGTTCTACTGAAACGCCAAAAGACGTCCAATAATCTACACAGCGCGTATAAGCATTAAATGTTGCCCTAAACAAAACACATCCAAAGAGTGCAACCCTCGCAACAATCATCCTTACTTGTTTTTTTTGCTCACTTGAGTATCTTTGTGCAGAAATAGGGTGATAAAAGGGTTGCGTAAAAGGGAAATGGGTTTCCTTCATTGTAGTAGTGGCAGTAGTAAGAGCAGTAGTTGTCAGAGTCAGAGATGCTTTACAAAGCGCGCATGTTGGTTCAATTTTGACTATTAGCAGTAATAATTGAACAACAAAGTGTATGAACTGTCAACAACAACTTCACAATGTAATAATAATAACAATTATATTCATAATAATATTTACCATTTACCTACCGCTGGTGCCTCATCTTGCTGTTTGGCTTGGGTTACAGAAGAAAGATAATAGTAAAATAATAATACGAATAATAACACGGTCTTGAAATAAAATAATACTGATGATGCATACACAATGCGCATACACTCTTTTACCCTCTGCCTCCACCAATAAATGCTCATTCCAACAAAAAGCAGCAAAAATCCGAGCGCAGTGAAGTAAGTTTATTTATATGCACACATAAAAAATTAAGCTTTACGAGTTGCATAGGTATCACTATAATACACAGCTGAATAATTGCACTACATATTGTGTGTGTGTGTATGTGTGCGCGCGCGATAAAAGCGACAATAATAGTGCTAATGTGTATGCAATGCTATAATATCGCGGCAACAATATAGCAGTTAAAGCCGGCAATAAAAGTTCATAGCTAATTGAAAAATCAGAGATTGCTTGAAGAAATGGAGCACAACTTTTTTCATACAAGTTTTGTGGGTAAATGACACTAACATTCAAAAAGCTAAAAGGGTACACTCCTTTTTTCCTCGGCGGCACAAAAAACACGTAACAAATCCGATACAAAAAAAGTCCGTGCAGAGTAAAAATATCAGCACGGATAGCAAAATGAAACAGTTACCAAGTTTGAAGTTATGGACAAGAGACAGAGAGAAGTTCACGTTATTCATTTTCATGTGGCAGGGCCGTAGCAGTGGTATAGTTTATAGCAACGCAGAAATCTATGCGGTATATAAATATTATGCTAGAGGTACAAATGAAGGAATTGATGCTGCGCGTAAAACTATAAAAACCAGCAATTACATCTTGCATCAGCGCCTTGTTGAGTATGTACATACACATACGACAGACAGAGAAGAAACGCGAAAATACAAATTTACCTACCAAGTTCACTTACGCATACAATTTTAAATTATAAATATTTTTTGTCTTCGCAATTTGTATTCACTCACAATTTGTCCGAGATAATACACCGACTATTTTCTGATGTTGCTGCTGCTGCTGAGCAGAGGTAAATGGTCAATGGTAAAATGGCCGTCACTTTTATTGCTCGATTGCATTGCTCGATTCATGTTCACTAACAACGATCAGCAACGGTCTTTCATTAATTTCCTTTTTTCACTTTGAAAACAGTTTATTTTACCACAGTTATCTGTTCATATAAGTGCGGCTTTGACAGTTTACTCATGCCATGGTACGATTAATGTAAACATTTTTGATATAATGACGAGATTTTTTTTATTCGTATACATGAAACAACAGCAACATGCCATTGGCTCTGAAAAGAAGTGTACCTCTGCTGTGCTATTTACTATTTACCTACGCAACAATCAAGAAGACAGGTTGCAGAAAAGTATTTTCATTGCTTGCTGAGTCTTCATCGCTGTTTAGTTGAATGTTAGGCTCAAGTGTTTTCGTCTCGTTTAGGTTGACATGAATAAACTGTCAGACAATGTAACAATAATTGAATAAAAACGTGGTCTTTATCTACGTGCTACACAATAACATGGACTAAACCAGCAAGGAAAGTTGAATTTTAAACAAGTACGGTTCAAGTGGCAATTAGAATTCTTTGCGTAAAACTGAATTTTTAAAAATCAAAATGCTTATATAATATACCTAATAAAGCATGTCGATCAGTTTTCTGTGAATTTTTAATACGTGTGCCTAAGGCCACCCCCGTATGTATATATATAGTTATAATTCCGTGGCAACAATAACAAACCTTATCTATCTTATTGATTGTATAGAGTTACAATTAAAGATTAGATAATATTATCATCCAAAGGAAAAGGTTTCTAGGCATCAAAACAGGCGCTTAACGCCTCCATGCGATAGCAAAGAAATAAACGTTTAAACCAGTTTGAGAATTTGAATTTTCTTTGCTTATTTATTTAATATTATCAGCGCACATCGAAAAAAAATTTAACTTGCAAATTAGTAGTGCGATTAGTTCATATATAAACAGTAACATAGTTACTCGAGTTACCACAGCTCATTTAGCTCGGATCTTAAATGATGTCTAGAAACGAGAGGAAGTGCCTTTAATGATACACGTGTAATTTAATGTAGTAATAGCGGTACGGGTAACAACCCACAGAAGATATCAAAACAACTAAACATTGAGTTGCATCAGAAGAAAAAGCCGCACCGTCGCTTATTTTGTTGAAATACAATAAATATATATCGTCGTGGACTAAGAATATTATAACGAATTACCTTATGAATTAATCTAACAAACCTCGAAGAAGGCAGCTGTTAATGAATGCGGTATTTGAGATTGAACGGTAAATAATTTGTTCGATACTGTCGTGAGTTTTCTACAAAAAAAAAGAATGCGCGCAAGTTGTTGTAACAAATCAACTCATTTTCGTCTACTAGATGCTTGTTTTCCTCAGTAAATATAAAAACAAGCCCACTGTTGCAAGGGTAGTATATCATGTTTTTATAGTGCGTATGCCTTATTGTTAGTCTGGTGAGTCTCCTTTCACTTTGTCATTTAGCTTTGAATAGTGACAGCCAACTCTCGACTCTGCCCAGAACACGCATCCGTCCGTGCTTGAAGGCACAGCTTGTAGCATTTTTTTAATCTTATCACTGAAAACGTATCCGTTTCCCCGTTTCGTGTCGTTCTTAATAACGAGTCTGCTGCCTTTAATGTTATATGTATAATATGAAAAAATGGTGTAAAACTCACACAAAAAAGATGGATCAGTTAGATTTAGATCTAATAGATGTTCATGTAGTAGTAATCCACACGGAGATAAGCAACCACCAACACAGAATTCTCACCCAACAGCCTCTACTACTTCTATGCCTCTACTCCTCGGTGTGAGCTCTATCACCAAGAATAATAATAACAACCCTGCATGACTCTCTTCCAAATAATATTATTTGTCATTCAAAGACCAGTTTAAATGATCAAAGTCAAGTGACCATGCTTTACGCTGTAATACATATCACTACAGTTGCTTTCGTCAAAAGGCCGAACTATGGCCATACAAAGAGAACACTTTTTCGTAATCATACCAAGTTTGAAATAAATGCACTTGTTGTTGGTATGTACATGATTTTCATTGGAATATATATTACATTTTACATTACTTTTATCAGCAGGCTGCTTAAGCCTTCTTTAAAAAGTCACCTTTGTAAAACGTGGTGTACACTTGTTCACGAAATTATAAAGTCAATTTTACCTCCATTTTGTTTGCTTGCCTCAGTCGTGATCTGCTCACTGAATCCCTCTTAATTTCACTTTGCCATGTGCTTCATTCATTCAAAAAAACATTTTTTTTTGCTGAACGAACGAACGAGCATAACAGATGAAACGAAGAACGAAACGTACTTCACGTTTCTACTTTTCTGTAAAGTCTCTCGAGTTGTTGATCTTCTTGTAAAGATAAATAGCCATAATAATGCCATCTCATATTTACATCTCAACTCTTTTGTGTTAATTATGTTTATATTGTGTGTTTTACTGTTTTATTCGTTTCATGACACCTCCATCATATTCAATATTTGATATTGAGTCAGTATCCTATCTCTACACTAGTTAGAAAGCCGTTGTGCAAGATGATGCGATGATGTAAGATTATTTATCCACCCGCAAGGTGGCATGTACTTTATGCATTTTTATTAATCAGTCAGTATCAGCAGCAAAATTTTTCTTACCCAAAAAAACGTGATAATGGTACGCTGATGTGAGAGCAAAATATTGGCTTGTCTCGAGCTAATATTATGCATCCATATTGTCAGGAAATGCAACCGATTCAATACTTGAAGTTTTTACATACAAAGCAGTTGTTTTAAGTAGTATGCTAATGATTTATTTATGAGAACGAAAAGTGTCTCTTGTTTATTTCTGTAAAATATAAAAAAGTGACAGCACTTGTAATATAAGTTGGCTGTTACAGTTTTCCTTTATTCATTCATTCATGCAAAATCCAACCACGTTAAAGCTGTCTCTAGGCTTTTCGCTTTACGTTATATTTACTTGTTTATTGGATATTTCTCTTATTTTTACAACAAAAACGCCTTCTAATGCAAAGCGTGGTTTCTTGCACAGGCGACAGGTTAAAAAAGGAGTACAAGTAACAGATAATAGTAAGCAAAAATATGAACTGTTCACATTGGTATATGTATACCCTTTCTTCAAAATTTTGTGCTCAAAGTTCACATACATTTTCATTGTTTACATTAAAACTTTCATCTTGCGTTTACTCATTGTTTAATAAACATCGTCAATACTTGCTCAAGGGATCACCGAAGCAGTAACGGAACTTTGAGAAGCTCTCAGCACTCCAAAACAGCTTCTTTCCCCTATAAACTGTCACAGTTTCTTAACTTTCACAGCAAAACACGACTCGTCAAATAAATAAGGAATGAGTTAAATAAGCATGCCTACTAGTTAACCGTCTGCTAGGGGTTGCTTTTATTCAAGTGATAAAAATAAAAATTAACTGCACCTACACACAAGTGAAGTCCTTCTGGTTTTTTATGATTGCGCATTTAAATACATTCAACCTGTCCTTCGCCATTTTTTCTCTAATACTTAAATTTGGTTTTTTGCTAAATTTGGCAAAAACTTGCAAAATGACAAACAAAACAAATTACTTGCGTAGAGATATATTCATATAACAAATTGTTACTGTAAAACTGCTTTCATCCTGTGTAAAAATGCTATAAAGTCGATAAAAGTCTGTTAATTAGTAATCATCTAAATCTAGCGTGTACACTGGTCATCTTTTGGCGTACCATCATTTTGTTCAGTTCAGAGTGATCAACCAATGATTACTACACTGTGTGGACATTATTTGTGTAGTCCCAATCCAATTGTGTACCATGCCGTCTCAAGTTGACCCAAATGAGACCACGGAAATGTATGCAATGTACCATATACATAGGTATCTATTTACCATACCGTCAGTAGCGATTTCGTAGCATGTGTATTTATAGCAATGGGAACAGTTCATGGCTCACTTTTAACTTGTACCAAGACATTAAAAAACTCGTGTAACAGCAAACAATATCATATAATATTCATGTAAAAAAGTGTTACAATAACAAATCTGTATTTTATCTATTTAAAAAATCAAACAATGTTTTCTTGCTAATGGTGACTGGGCAGATGCAAATACTAAATTTACCTACTACTATGCATAATCGTAATTGTGAAATCAACTAAAATGGGAAGCCATCGGAATTGTAATTTTTATTTTCCACTTCAAAGTTTCCATGACTTCCAGTTTTTCTGGGTTCTAGACTAATGACTAAATTGTTCTTCTTCATATTTCATAATAATGCATCTCCAAAACTTGATCATGGCAGATGGCATTCATGAAGATAATGACATGCAGGTATACTTGTATTTTTTCTGACAACATGATTGTGTTTCTGCAAGACACCACTCTCTGGAACCGTGTTTCAGAAACATATAATACGTAGGTAAAAGGATTCTAAAATTACCTGAAACAACTGGGATCATACGAACTTACAAAAAAATCGACAATAATTATTTAACAAAATTATTATAAGTCGGTAATGATAATATCATGTTGTAGATTTTATAGCTTTGATAAAAAAAAAGTTACCTATCAAGTATGTATATATGCAACCAAAACAGGTACCTTAGGGATGCTAGCGGTGGGTTTTCCATAATCATTAGCTAAATGAAAATGTGTACGTAGAATTAGTTAACCATGGTTAGACGCAAAATGCAATTTAAGATCTCCGTCTACGATTGTGTACAGCAGAGTAGTCATATAATTTTTTTTACAACTTTCTAGTATTGCACGTTGCAAACAGCACCTACAACTCTGTTCCAGTTTTCATGGGAACAAGCTGTAACTAATTTTCAAAAAAATTTCAACTACCTTCCCTCTGCCGTTGTTCATACCGACGTAAGCGTGCACAAAGTGTTTACTTACATTTTACATTGCATATTGCATCCCGATACCGTAACAAAACTGACGAGTGCCCTGATATTTTTATAAAAACCATTTCTAGCCACGCTACGTCATGTAATCATGTCATTTATTTAGAACAAGAACATGACCATAGAATACGAATGGCGATTGCACGCATAAAAACCCAAACTCCATGCAGACAGGCAACACTCCCATGTTTGATTACAGAATAGTGGGTTCGAAAAAATAGTTTTATTACATTTTATAAATTACATCAAGACTATCAAGATTCCTAGATTTCAAGGTCGCTTTAGAGATATTATTAGCAGCTAGGCGTATGGTTCAAGTATAGATGAGCGTAATTAAGTTTGGAGATGTACTACTCCTGCACATAAAATTGTGCATTAGAACATACCATCTTGCTCAGCCATTACGGAACCTGCTCACATAGTCTCACTTTTTCGTCTGATTGTGAGTCAACAAGGCATATCAAATATTATTTTCTTTCATTTTCCTAATCTTTTTTCGTCCATTTAGTGAACACTAAACCAGTTGTTTGTTTACGCGGTTCACAAAAAAGTATGTTTCACTTCCCTTCTTGTATCACTGACTTCAAAATTCAGCATGATGGAATGCATGCCTCGATATATCTATGCAGGAGGGAACAATTAACGAAAATATTGTGCAATTACATTTGTATTACATGCATGTAATCTTAGCATATGGCTTGCAATTTTTTACTTATTACATGTTACATTTTTACTCTCTAGAACCAGTATGTTTGTACGACACACGTATTGCTGGATGACTGCTTCGACAAAAAGTTGACTCTGGTCCTGGTGGTGATCATAAGTGTTAATGATCATGAAACAAACGTGGTTTTTAGCACGATTGTGGCATACTAGTATATTTTGTTACGAGCGTTACGAAATTAAGAACTGTACTTTAAATTTTCTTTTTTAATTTTTTTCTATACGTCGACTAAGGACGCAACATACAGAGGAAAACAAGAAGACGTATGCATAAGTCAGATCTTCAAGGGATAATTTTGTGGACAATACAGTTGCAATACTTACAAGGAAAGAGCTCGTCGAACATTTAGGTTTTCAATGACTTATCATTTTCATTATTTTAGAGAAATTCAGTAAATAGGCTAAATAGGAATCTATCCAACTCTCGCACAAAACTACATACTTCCACAAAGATGTCGGGGAGATCTCTACATATTGACTTTATGTAATTCTTGTACCTGTTTGGCCAGTTGGTGCAGTGTTGGATGCTGAGGCACCACCGGTTCCTGGAGGTATTGCTGTGGGTTTTTGTGGCTGTAGGTGAGGAAGCTGCGAAGATGCTGGCAACTGAGTTTGCTGCTGAGAATGGTGAGCATGCTGCTGCTGTGGATGGTGATGATGATGCGGAGAATTATGTTGAGGATGGTTATGGTGGTGATGGTGATGCTGAGGATTAGTGGGATTTAGAGGACGATGATGTGTCAACGTCTGATTGTGACAGTACTCTTTGTAGTGAAAAGCCTGATCCATTTCCACAAACTTATCCGCTTCTCAAATCTTTGATGAAGAAATCTTTTTCATGCGTACACCAGTGTAAGCATGTTGTTCTTAATAACCGACGAGTACAAACTAATAATTAGCCAAGGAAGAATTTGTAAGGCCACTATGCAATGGTGCAAACTAGAATGACAATTCGAGCATTTCCTCCACGTGCACGACGGTAGCTGTGTGCTACTCAGCCGTGTTCATTTTTTTAGAATTTCAGATGCCCAGGAAAGCTGCTGCATGTAATTGCAGATTTAATGACACTCAATTTATCACACAAGCTTGCAAGTCTGTATTTTTTGTCCCCAGACTTTGTCCGTTCAACACAGAGTATCACCAAACCTTATTGTCACAGATTACCCAGGTCTAAACAGAGGATTTCCTCAAATTCCTCTCAACTTGGTACAGGTTTTTTCTGATGCTATAAACTTCTAAGCAGCTCTGAGATATCAATGCTCAGAAGTAACCAAAAATCAATTCACAAAATAACTGGCAAAAACATTTTTCACTGTTTATCAATTAAATCCGGAAAAGGGATATCACCTTGTTCACAATTTTTTTCTCTATATTATTATGATAACTCAAGTTCAATAAAAACCATGTCTCGCGTCCTCAATTAATTTTGAATCAATAAATTTCAAATCCACAGTACATCTCTCAATCGACAAATCATTCTACCCACATGCGTGACAAAGTAACGAATGAGGCATCGGAGTCGATGTACTTGTATTTTTTAAACAACTGTTCCTTTGGCTTACTGCCTGAATGAACGATAACCGAACAAGCAAACTTGGATTGCATGCATTCCCGTGCCGCATCTGTGCAAGTCTGTCGGTAAGCCGCCAGTGTTCCTCCGTGTTTAAGTCACACGTAGGCACGGTATATATTTTTGTTTTAAAACAGATATCTATATGTGCATGTTGACAACAAAGAGGAGCACTTGTTAACTAATAAAAAAACCATGTCGCTGCTGCTGTAACTCAACAGCACGATCATCGCCACACACACAGGCAGTCATCAGCAGGATCTTGAAACAAATAGAAATGATACCAAGAGGAAACGAACGAACGACTGTTACACAAGTACAGGGGAAGGGTTTATTTCTTCCAAAAATGTAATGCCGCGATCGCATTTATCACATCTCACCTTCATTCGATTCCTCCACCACGTCCACACGAGGTTTTTCATCTAGGCACGCCACTTTTTAAGCATCACCAGACTAAGTAAGGAGACTAGGGTACGGTCGTACGGTAATGAAAACCATTTGCATTCCACGTTGTTCTTGTCGAACAAACAACATCATCGATAGACTGTGCTCATGTACCTGCCCATACACGCTGGCGTAGTAGTACTACCAGTAGTTCATTCATATGATATCATTAAGAGCAATAGAAAAGGAAAGAATCAAAGTGGGCATGGTTATGGTAAAAAATAACTTTTGTACGTTGTTTTGTTCGTTGTTCAATGCATCAACTTAATAACAGTAAGAGATAGTGATAACAACGTTAGAAACACAATGTGACGCAGGTGGAGGTGGTGGTGGTGACTTAAAACAGTGTGTCAGTCAGGTAGGATAATATTTTTGTGAAATTGAGTTCCTCTAGTAGAGCAAGCCACATTAGCCACGCTCTTGTTCTCAGCAGACAGTGGCAGGCAGTACACATGCATTTATGCATATAAAAGTTTATGCTATACAGCAGCCAATTTTTTAGCTATGTACAATTTTTCTCACTTCATTTTCGTTCATTCAGATTTTATTCGTAATCATCATTTACGCTATTTTCGACGAATTTTAAGGCATCTTAAAATAAACCACCACTTCAACTACCATATACCAAAGACAATATTTGATGATAACCACACACACACACACATAATCATGCTAGCAGTTATTATCATTTTACCATTGTACTGGCTAGAGAATAACAGCATGGTACTGTTGCCATTTCTCTCCGGTTTCATATCATTATTGTTACATAGTAGATGAATCTTTTTCCTTATAATTTGTAAGACATTATGGTAGTCTGCAACGCAACTGCAAATGGGTTAAGATGATTTTCAGCTCAGTCAATGTATAAGTGATAAAAAATTTTGCAGTTCGTCTGCTCTTTAAGATTGTATAATAATTTAATAGTTGCTAACCTTTAATAGTTTTGCAGCTTTAGGTGTAAGTATGGTAACGGTAGCTGTGCATACCAAGACACATCACGTTGTAATCAGTTTCATTAAAGATGTATATTGTACTATTGTATAAATACAAATAAGTATTCAAAAGCAATAAAACGCGTGTCTGAGAAGATGATAAATGATACATAGTATTATGATTTTATTTCCATACCAGCGTGAAACCAGCATATCTATACACGCAAGCCATTGTAGAAAAACAATTTCCTAGATGTTATCGAGAGTCTACACCTACATAGTGCCTAACAAATGTAAATGTACCAAATTTAGCTCTACGTCGGCGTAAAAAAGTTAATACCCATCAGACTTACAATGTTCCCAGATCTTTGCTCGAAAACTTACCGCTTTAATTGTTTTTGTGAGAAATGGCAGTATACTGTGTATATGTATTTTTATAACAAGGTTCTTAGATTAGCAAACATTTTCATTTTTAAATAATAACGACAGTAAACAAGAATGGTCATGTTTATCATATGCAAAATTAATCTGATATTGTATGTACACATGAAAAATTTTCCGTGTTATACTTCATCCATACCTATGTATGAAAATGAAAAATTGAATTGCTAAAAGTGTTATTTTTTGAAGTTTCATGGTGGGATAACGTTTTGGAGATTTTTTCTAGATGATTTAACTCCAGATTCTTCGCAATTTTTCCGACATACGTACATGACGGTTTGGTTTATGTGAAATGAAATACTTTACTGCAGCCACACAAATACAAATAGGTGACTGATACGAGCAGCTTAAACTCCCTTGCTTCTTAATGTATTCAGTAATGTTCAATAAATAATGCATCTTGTAAAAGCGACATCTGAACGCTATTTTAGACATGTCATCATCCCTTTTACTAAAAAAGGAGTAAAAATTCTTTTATCACGAACCTTTACTCACGGCCATGTAATTGAAAACAAAGTTTACGCTTGATTTGCTTCTTTTCTTGCTTGCTCGCCTGTCCTGCCGTAAGTCAGGACATGCATGACACCTCTGCAAAAGAGCGTACTTGTGTGCTGCCTGTGATTTGTACTTGTGGAAGTAAAAGCGTAATTATGCTACAATTTATTAGACTAAATGTAAATCACAGTAGTTAACAATCAACAGCCATACATACAACTCAAACGTAACATGCACTCGATTATTCATACATTTTTACAATGAAAAATTCGTGATGATTTTGATGATGGGATTATGTATCATTAGCCACTTGAATCTGTCGAGATGCAAATGGCCTTAAATAAATTGACTGGTGATTGATTTTCTTTTTAAGAAAGAAAATCATGCCTGCATAAATGCAGTTATTTGGCAAAGTAGGTAAATGTAAACTACTATCATCTCACTGTCTGCAAACACTTGACGTTCTCACATTTTCGCGTACACTCTTTCACAGTATAACGGTTTCAATTTCAATGAATGGACCAAATAGCTCAAGATCAAACTTTATGCAAGTGTTTCAGCCCATGTATTGTCATAGGAACAGGGTAAGCTTGTGTGTGTAGTACAGCCACATACAATCCTTGTGGCTCAGACTGAAAATTAAGCGTGCGAACTATTATTATCATCATCAAGTTCAGTGTTTGTAGTGAGCTCAGGAAGCATCAAAATCTATCTGAGACTGTGACAGTGCATTATAATGCCCCTCAGAAAACAAACAATGGGATTAATTAGTCTTTTGTTAAGGGGTCTAATGTCTCACGTTAGCTGCTACAACTTGAATCTTTCAAATCATTATACATGCAACAATTTCTTACAGAACACCACCGATAACAATTACAATTGTCGAGTTACTCCGAAATGTAAACATGTAACCACAAATACATAGAATGAGACGAGTGACGACTTCCCCTCAAAGATTGTTGTCAGAAAATGTTAGTTTTCTTGTCGCTGTACTTTGGTTACCACGCCATATAACATTTACTTATCGCTAGTGCTATATAAAGAACTACGTAAACCTGTGCCGCTGTATTATAGGGGGAAACTATTTACTTGTATCGCTGATGGCAGGATCGGCTGACAAATGACTTCAGAAACTGTGTATCACAAACCATATTTCCCCCCCCCCCCCTTACGTTGACAGATCACAAATTGTTCCCATTTGGGCAAGATCGCAGTTTTGATGAATCAATATTTTGCTTTCTCTAAATAAGCTTGTACGTTAGCTCAGCGTAGCGTGCGTACCTTGTTTTACTTTACCGTATTGTCTACAGACATAGCCTCAATTGAACTTTTAGCCTCCTAACATGCCTTTAAAAGCAAAATTTTAAACCCACTGCTTTTATATTATTCTATTTATATTGTTATATTTATATATTCTTTACATAAGCATAATCAAGTTATAGAAAGGATCACCATAAAGAAAAAAGTACACGCCGAAAATATCAAAAGAAGCAGAGGCCAATTCCACTATCTGTAATACCAAAAGTGGTAGGTCAATAATGTCATTTTTTCTTTTCTACATACATAGCATATCAGTTTATTATTATTATCCTTTGCATGCAAAAAGGTTAGGAATGACTTGCTCATAATATTGAACACTTGAAAACTGTAATATTGAATCGATCGCAAGGTGGACTTACATAATTTAAAATTTTTAAATGTCCACAAATATAGTTTTAAATCCCCATTTGTTTAATTAAATAATATATCTAACATAATACGATAGGAAATCTAAATATTGCTATTTTACTTTACTACTGTGTAGCATTCCCAAGCCAAAAATGCAAAAAAACGACAGCAAAACACCGTAGACCATTTAAACGGCGATATTGCATCTTAACACAAAAACACGGAAATAATTGATAATGTTGTCTGGTTTTTGCCATCATTACTGTCTATCTGTCATGTGTTAGTTTGCGTCTAATTTTTGTATTTTGTTGTTTTCATGCGTCCGTTCATAAATACGTGTGTTTTCAGGTCAAAACTGCTGCTCACCTACGATACAATACAGTCATAAAACGAACTTTTGTAAAAATCACTCTCTCAAGTAAAAAAAAGTTAACATGTTGTCAAATTGTTTTACAGTTATGATATTTCATAAAAGCGACAAAACTAATTTCACTCTTAACAAGTTTCCAGAGTTTCCCTTTTTTAAATGTCAACACAAAAGGAATTAATGCTACGTGACTGATCAAAGGGTGTGGAATGACGCGCTTTGTTTTTGCTTAGTGGGCGAAAGCAAGTTTATGTAATAATAGTTCATGCAACTGTTTAGCTCCTAACACATTTTTTATACCTACATCAATGTGCAATTATATGAAAGCCTGCATCTGCGCAAATGTAAAAATTACACATTACTCGTGTACATGTATTTTTTAGTATTTTTAACCTAGCCGGTTAGAATGGCAAGTTACAAACTATCCAATTAGCAATGTTGGCAAGCGATTTTCAAGTCATGTAAAGGTGGCAAGTAACAACGTCGATACAAACTTGACAAGAAAAAACTGAATTCATGCAATAGTGGCAAGTAAAAATTCAAGATATACAACAGTGGCAAGTCATCACAATCGCTTTATGTCCAGTATGCATATTTACAAGCCTCCTTTATGGAGGTTTTTGTATGCTGTGCAACAAGAGCAAGAATAAACAGATAATATGTTGATGAGAATTGAAGAAAATATTGAGTTTTACCACTTCAAAAAACGGTATAGAGAAAATGATGCAGCAATAGCTTAAGCTTCACTCAATTATTACAACGCCGTACATGACTGCGAATCGTATATTTCTTGGATACGGACTTTATCTCGATTCATCCCAAACATGAGTTAACTATCTTGGTAGTATGTATAAAGATTATTGTTATAGATTGTATAAGTATAATAGGTACTGTAAATTGGTGACGAAAATATACGAAGTTTGTTTTGTTAGCAACATGATATAATTATTGGATTATTTTATTATCATCTCTTGACTTTCTTGATTTTCAGATTTGTAACTTGCCAATGTTGTATATCGTGAATTTTTACTTGCCACTATTGCATGACTTCAGTTTTTGCTTGCCAAGTTTGCATCGACGTTTTTTTCACTTGCCACCTTTGCATGGCTTGAAAATCGCTTGCCAACATTGTTACTTGGATAGTTTGTAACTTGCCATTATAACCTACAACCTCTTTAACGTAACCATTTAATTTTGATTCGGGCATTCTTTACTTGTCGTGTAATATTTTTACCTAGTGTTGGGTCTCCTCTCGTGGGTTGGTTCCTTTAGCTAGACCCTTTTTTGCATATTTTTGTAAACGTTGTCCAACACACAGTTCAGAAAGTTTGCTCCACATTATTATATTTTATCATCACTGTCATAATTTTCCGTGTGTGTGTGAATGCGTATTTCACTTGTGTGAAAATGTTTCTGCTTTTTGTGGCGCATAAACACAAATGTACTTTATAATTGTTATTACCACACAGTAAAAACAATTACCAAGTGGTTGTGGTTTCGTGAGGAGAGTACATATTGGTAAAAAGTGTCATTATATAATGCCCTGAACAAAGTGGCACGTTCGCATATTACAACGAGAGCTTCACTGTTATTATAATTACAGATGAAAAGGATGTATAACTTTCATATTACCGTCGTCGCCATCACAGCACAAGCCAACAAAAACGTAAGACTAAGAAAAATTACTGTTTCGTGTATGTAAAAACTTAATAAACATTAATCGTCATAAGGTTAACATGTTTGAAAATGACAGCGTAAGGTAAAGTGTCGAGTGCATTTTTACAGGTGAGAATGAGTGTAGTTTACCGACAAGGGTGTTGGTTGAGCTGACCAACTAAGAATTGACGCGGTTGCTCCCTTGTATTAGTATAGTACAATGTACAAAATGTAGCAAAGGCAATTTTATAAGTATAAATCAATTCAATCAAACAATTTTTAATGAATATGAATACCGAAGAAGCTCCTCAATCGCTTAATAAATTTACTTGGCATCGAATGCATACTATTGATGTGGAATGGACGAGAAAATAAATGAGAGGAAATGTGCACTTGCTTTACATTAATAATAAGTTATTATTAATGTAAAACAAGTGTAACATTTCCTCATTCGACTCATCTGTTGTTAAGGACCCTTTATAAAAAACGGTCGTCGTGTCTGGTCCTTCCGTCCGGCCGTACCCTGATCTTGTACGCACGATAACTTTTGAAGGGAAAGGAATTTTCAAATTCTGTTTTCGGCAATAGATAGCTATGGACCATAGCTTGGTCAAGTTCGAAGATGGGCACATGTGGTCGTCCCACTGTGGGTCAACGGGAGTCAAAGTTTAATTACGTCCAAATGAGCTGAAACTCGGTATACATGTACTTCGTATGTACCTAAAATAGTATACCATATTTTTATTCAAATTGAATGACCCCTGCCCCTGTGACTTCTAGAGGTCACCATAGGTCAAATATTGTTTAGCCTATAAATTCGAAACGGTTAATCCGTTTGGGATGTGGTTTTCGACTATCGACTAACTATGACAAGGGCTATATAACATATGTCAACATGACACGTCTCTGACCCCTTTCTTGGGGTCAACGGGGAGGGTCAAAATTCAACCACGTCCAAATGAGCTCAAACTCGGTATACACGTACTTCTTATGTACCTAAACTAATTTACCAAATTTCTTTTCCAAATAAATGACTCCAGTGACCTCCAGATGTCACCAAAGGTCAATTATTGTTTATCCCATAACTCTAACACGGTTAATCCATTTGGGATGGGGTTTTCGACTATTTACTTACAATGACAAGGGCTATAACATATGTCAACATGACCTGACCCCTCTCCCTTGGGTAGAAACAAGAGACCCCTTAAGGTTTTCTTGATTCCCTCCTACCTCCTCTACTAAAGTTACTAAAGGATCCTTTTCGACATCATTTGAATGGTTTATTATTAATAACAGATGAGTCGAGTGGTTTCCCGTCTGTGTGGAGAGCAATATTCAAATATTCCACTGAGAAACCATGCATTAAAATATCTATTGAATTACATATTAACATAAGCTCCATTTCTGTATTTTTGTGTTAGAGGGATATGGGTGAATTCTTTTTTTAATCCAAACTGCTGACATCAGTAATTTCATTAGTCGACCAATTTTAAACGTTACTACCTGTAATCCCCTTTTTATTTTTTCTAGCTTTTTATCATTGGCTGAAAAATGGTCGACCGATGAGTCTGTGCGGTTGTGCAAAGTCTCTTTTCTGCTGCAAGTATATTCTCCTTGGGTCATAATATTATTGTATGTAAATAAAACTTGGTAGAGTCGGCTAAACATTAAGTCTGTAAAAAGCATACAACTTTAACTTGCAGGCAACACGAATAGTACATGTACACTAGGTGTAAGACATAGAAACAGCATCAATCCAAAGAGGGGCAAAATGTGAAAAGAAAAGTGAATGTAGTACATTCTTTAATGGTTATTATTACTGCTACATGGTGTACAGTTTTTCGATACATCTAATGAAAATGCTTTCCGGTTTTGTAACTACATCCCGTCAAAAATGTGTGCACGGGGAACAAAATATTTTAGTGTCTAAACAATAATAATTCAGACATATATTTATGACTTCATCGTAGTATTGTTTCTCAGAATGAAGCAAGTTTTGGAACAGTGGCGACTGGTCCTTTTTCATTAAAGATTATTTCACCCTTGATCAGTTGGTGAAGCAACTCCACACACCTGTAATCTGTGTTTGAACGAGAGAGATAGATGTAATTTTTCAAGAAACTGCATACGACCAACCAAAACTTCATTTCCGGTATTCATAGGGTATCAGTAAATGCATCAAGACTTCATTGCATCACGGATTACTGGTAGTAATGGTTCATCCTCGATTAGAAAAAAAAATCGTATATCGCCAATACAACGCAACGTGAGCTCAAGGTCTTGAAACCGCCTCACAGAAAACGTAAATCATGCAACGTAATACCGATTTATAAAATGTCATCGTTTGTTTGCACCTATCACTAAAGGCATCTGTCTTGTAAGTAATGGAAAAATGTATGTAATTCGAATCTTCAACGATAATGGCATTTATCACTTCATTTTATTAGGTGTCTGTATATATCAGAATTTCAACGTTACAAAAAACAATCGTTCATAATCAACGTGAATCATCTGTGGAGTGGAGGTGTGAATGTAGTGATAGACAATTCAATATAATGAAAGCGTGTAGAGAACGTTACTGCGTTGAGTTGTCGTCAGCGTCAAGCAGCAACCTACAAGTAGCTATCTAAGGAAGCTGTTAAATTCCGGATTTGTCATTATACTCATTCATAATTCCCTGAATAAGTGCTATCATAACAACAGATTTCCTTCCATCATCGTCATCATTTCATAGAGGACAAGGTGACGCAAATCTTTACGACAAAGAATTTGTGGTTGCATAGACCAGAAGTAAGCAAAAAATGTAAAGGTTAAAGATGGGAGCATTTTTCTTTTATTGGATGTTATGTATGATCCGTGATGTCGTATATGTCACATTAGACTAAAAATAGTAAAATAAATACCAAAATGGTTGTCACTGCAATTCATGCACACACGAACAGGTAGCAACGAGTAATGTTTCACTTTGCCGAGGAATAACTGTTTTCTTTGTAAAATGTAATGTTCCATCAGCCTTCACGGTTGGATTGACATGAGCAGTGAAGTCATTTGTATCAGTTAGTTGAATTGGGAATGATAGTTCACCATCATCTTACATAGGTTCATGATTTATGTAGTTGCCTAGAGGTACGCGTATAGCATTTCAAAACGTCTTTAATCATTTATTTTGAGTCAGAATGCATGAGAGGTAAATTTGTTGGAGTAATTGGTATTGCTGTTTTGTACCAGGTTATGGGGCAACGTAAGACATCCAAGGAAGCTTGTCCCTACACCTTACATGTTGTGGACATGCTAACGGGGCGCACAAACGACAATTTTATGTAGTTTCAACGTAAAACGTGTGAGATTAATCAACGTAATAAATGCAAACTAAGGAAACGATTCCAGTACTCCCACAAAACCGTTTCTGTATGGAACACAGTAGCGCACACATAGGCAGTGATGACAAAAACTGCATAAAACCTGACAGGAAGCGAAAATGGTACTCACAATAATAATCTGTATAGACGACGACAGCTTAAGAAGTCATGCAAAAACAGATAATCGTGTGGCAACAATAATTCACTATCACTGTTTTTGTATCAGTTTTATGTATGGATTGAGCCATTATTATTGTCATTCTTTGTGGTCTCACATTGACATTGTACTTCGTGTTATTTTGTTGTCACCACACACAATGCAACCGTATTTTGCATGCATACGTAAATGGCCTAAACGATCAGTTTCTCCTCGAAAATAAGCCACAACCAATCTGTGACATATAAAATGTACCGTTGCTACCTGCTTTTATTAATATAAATAATACGTTCTATGTCACCATTACCTCTAACTACCTTAGAGCGTGTGAAGGAAGCGTACATCTACGTCGATGAAACGGCGCCGTTATGTTTGGTCTTTCGTCTTCATGATGACAATCCTTAGACTTCTTTTATTAGCTTGACACGTTCGGCTTATCAATATTTATTGCCACAACAATCATCATAATTCATATCAGGAGGAGACTGGAGACATCCTCATAAGTATCTTGGACTGCTCTTCAATACAATTTGAGTTGTGCTGTGAGTAATTAACATAATTGCTCACCTCCAAAACAGTTTCTTTATTTTACCTGGTACCAATTACCAAGTACAAAATTGCTTCTCGATGCTTTTGTTCCCGCGATTTTTTTTGCTACAATCTGTTATTTTCTCTAAAACAGCAGTCTGAGTTATGGAATTTATGCATTTGTTCAAGGACACACAAACGAAATATAGATATCGTAATTATAGTGTTGAATACAAATAAGCAAGGTGTACATTTTACAATGTAACCGCCACTTGCTGCGTACTACTTAAACCGTATAAAACAGTATAAAAAGTTGATGTAGGTAGTTTGTCTTGAATTACTTATTGATATTTTCCTGTTATTTACGGAGAACATAAAGGTGTAAATTACTACCTTTTTGAGAAATGGAAGTCTGGAATGTTTGTTGAATGTTTCAATGCAGTTCTTATAATGACAGCATTCACAATTCCGAGGAAATACGGTTGTACACTTGTTGTACAATAGAAAGTAATAAAGGCTCGTGGTTTTTCTTGGATTTCATTCTCAAGACCTTAACTCAAAATTACCTCTAAAATTATGGCTGTGATTCAAATCATTTTTAATCTCAAGAGACACCGATAACGATACTTTCTACAATTTGATTAAATCTATCAATATATTGAACAAATCATTAGTTTTATTCATTCTTCACCTTCATTCAAACGTGGCCCATAAAATACTCCACACACCAAAAAACTCTTTTTTTATCTATCTGACCTCGATATTTCATGTTGTAATGAATCAATGGCATGCATGGGTAACCAGAACGCAAGTTTTGCTTGATAAACATAATCAAGACAAGTTTTATTCAAATATCCTAAGTCGGAGTTACGTCCTGCATGAGTTTCCTATATACCTTCCCTTTTCACTTCATTTCCTCCTCGGATACACAAGAAAGTAAGGTGAGCTGGTCTCCCAGATTTGGTAAAAAATGAATTTGTTCTCCAAAGTAAATAGCTCTAAATGCCTTGGTGGCAGGCAGAAGTAAAGTTCCCATTAGAGAAATGCATCTATCTACATTATATTATGCTTTTATCATCTACAATAATATTATACGTGTGGTGATGGTGATGGTTGACTGACAGATTCTCCCTCGGAATACAATGACTTTGACGTCCACATATACAGAATGTCAGACTTTTCCATGTGAGCAGTAAAAGCACAACCAAACAGTTTCTTGTTCTGACCAGGTATTCAACAATAGTGCATGCGATTATTAATCTCGGTATATTAAGGCCTATAGGCCTTCCTCATACAAAAGCAAAAGGCGTATTGATCAAACATCCGAAATCTGTTTAGGTATACTGTGTAGACTTGGGGAAAAATAGTCTCTGGCTCAACCGTCTACTTTCCTTGAATTGCTGTTGTCATAATCAATTTAAAAGATATTGCTAGAAAGCAACCTAAACAACCTATTTTTTGTCATGGAAGCAGGACAACGTACACGTATATTGAAACAATAATAGTATTATGTATTATGTATCTTTTGTCCAAAACTATATTGAAGGTCTAATAAAAAGGAACATACATTCAAAAGAATTCTAATGAGAATTACCACCCCAAACGCCTGTGTTCAACTTTACCCGGCAGATCATATTAGTATAATATCATGTATTGAACCGAGTGACTGGAGTAGTAATAACAAAAAATGATTTAGATTTCGGTGCAAGCTTAACCGATCATACAAGCGCTTCAACATCAATTGGTAACAAAAAATACGTATTTTAAAACTTCAAGATTAAAGCAATGTTTAATATAAATTTGAATTGGATGTATTGAGAATCACTGCTAGGTGGAGAACTTGACAAAGTTGGTGATCTTTTTGATTGCTGGAAAAGAATTGGATGGTCCTTTCTATCGATATTTACCGATTTTCCAGTTTACTCCTTGTCGGTCACAAAATCATATTACGTAGCCTTATTGAAGAAACGTACTTGCTTGTATGATTGACAAAGGGATAGAACAGGAGGATAGGAGATATTTTTTTCGATTATATTCCATTTTCTTTTTCCATCATTTATTAATCCAAGGCAAGTTGTAGATACTTGCTGAAAGGAAAAGAGTTTTTAAGATGCAACGTGATAGGTGTGTATAGTGTACATATTTTCAAACAGTTTGGCACATAGAGTATCGATACGAATCTACTGGATCATCAATCATCAAAATTATTTCCGATCGTGTGATTATATAATGGTTGAGTCGTTGTGGGCTACAGAAACCAACGTATTAGCTTTTACTTTCTACTTATTGCTTTTACTGCTGTAAACCTGTTCGAAAGCAAAGTGATGACAAAGATTTAGGCTAAAGCGATAATTGTCCACCAAGCTTCGAACTATGATTAGTGATGATTACGTATGTGTTATATAAGGGGGAAAAATCTAGCAGGAGCAGCGTTAGCGTTTTGTCGAGCGTTGGTTGGTAAATGATTAGTAGATGAACGGGCACAACACGAGTATTTGGACCTGAGACATCAACGTGATTACTTCTTTTCATGAAAACCTATCACGTCACCAGTCTGTCTGTTCCATTTAGAAAATAATGACATGGGCTTAATACAGGTGTAGTGGGTGTGGGTACAAGTTGAACCCCTAAACGCAAGCTGGCAAAGAGTACAACAGTGGTAAGTTGTATACACCTGCCTAAATATATGTAAGTATAGAGACCATCCGCTTTTTGTGTAGTATCGTGAGAGGAAGAAATATCTAGAAAATCGAAGAAAACAACCTTCCTTCCCCTCCGAGGACAATATATTATTTTTTCAACGTACTATATTACAGAGTAAGTACAAGCACATTATATTATTATAACGAACCAGGGCAACAATAAAATGATTACAAATAAAATAAGAAGCGCGATGACTTGTCAAGTAATTTTTTTATATGGGAGATGCTCAAAAAACTGTTTGTACTATTTATTTACGTGTTGACTTTACCATTTACCAGGAGCGTGAACTTTTCATTTTGTCGTGATCGACGACAACGATGGGAATCGGGCTAACACGTAGAATTAAAGACACGCGTTCGAGTAAACAACCGTGTTCACCCGGTGTGCTGACTTTATAGTTGTACACGGTTCAAACTATGAAAATGGTAAACGAAACCGTCTATACATACCGCACAGTGCACACGCCTAAGTAGCGGAAGTAGAAAATTTTCAGGAGTAAAATCCGCGGACTGGTGATACACGATAGAGGACAATATCAAACAAAAAAGAAAGTATAAACTTATCTCTGCATTTGTTTTACACATTGGAAATAATACTCTTGTAACACCCTCGTCATCGGCCATTTATAAAGACGGCAGTCACACATGTCAAATGGATATGTAATTCGTTCTTGGAACTTTGTAATGGTGTTAATGTCATGTATTTTTTAAATGAACAGATAAAGGCACTAATTTCTTTCACTGAGGACACGTTAATATCCTGTAAAGACACTACTTGTGTCCAGTGTAATACACTTCAGTATACTCGGTCGTGACACTACGTATTTCAGGTAGTAACAAAAAAAGCGTTGAAATAACTAAATTCTTTCTTGTAACGCAGGTAAATAATGTAAGTCAGGGAAAATGTTATTAATCAATCATTTTCATTGGCGATTCTCAAGTCACACTTATACTCCTTTGCAATAATAGTACCTGCTCACAGTATAACAATATCAAAATCAGGGTAGGATCATATACTTATCTAGATTCCAATACAGATGCGGTCATTGAAATAATAAAAAATTATAACAACTAATAACTCATCCAACGTATTCTTTATTCATAACACATGTTGAAATGCAATCTTAACCTTAGAAATCGCCTGGATAAATAAAGTTTAAAGGCAGATAGACAACGCATTTTAGTTTATCAAAATTGTAGTTATTTACCGTAAACTAATTGTAATTGGACACAATCTTAAAACATTTTAGAGGTGCTCTGTTGCATTCTCTAAAAATACGATATGTCTGAAATGTGTAAGAAACAACAAATATTATTACAAAGCCGATGGTAGATGCAATTTTATCTCACCGCACAGTACAGAACTACCACATCTCCAACAGCTATGCCACCACCATCTTCCCTTCTCGTCAACAATCAAAACAGCGTAACAAAAGTTCGCTTGGTCGCGTTGCCAGTTACTGACGGATTATGTCAATAGATACTGCCAACTCTCGTTCGTGGCCCTCTTTTTATTAGGCGTGAATAGCACATAATACTACTGATACTTATTCCTTTTTAGTAAGTTAAATACAATAACCACCACGTTCATGGATTTTGCATACCTTTCATTACTATTCCTGCTGATTGTCAGTTTCAAAAATACTTGGGAATGCCTATGCCCCTCGTTTCTACATCCACTGCCTTACTCAAGTAATAATAATAACGCAAGTAATCTACGACTTCTGTTGAATGGATTCTCTTTTACTTATTTTGTGCATCAACTTTCATTTTATATGTGCTCTTTATGTTTGTGGCAATATATGGGACATGCAATAGCATACGTAATGCAAGTACACCAGGGTAATCAGTAATACGTAATAGGTAATCAATTGTCTGCGTAGTTAGCACGCGATGTAGATGCAGTTCGGGCAAGAAACCGACTCGTAAAATTTCCCATCTCAAATGGCAGCTCCTTCACTTGCCGCGTATTATCTACACCAAAGGTGATCTTGTGTAGTGGCAGGTGAATAAATTGTACAAGGACAATTGTTACTTTATTCTGGCAGGTTCGGTTCGTGGTGCATGCATTTTTATTACATATTTTAGATTTCCAAGTACTTATTAACTTTTGACGTTCAATAGATGATAGAATATCGCGACTCAAAATTAAAAGGTTATCTAACTAATATTATTAAATTCACTACCATGCACTAATATTCTGTACCCTAACTTTAGGTAAAATTTATAATGCACGAATGCGCATCACCTACAGCAAATAAAAATGTTGGCTCGCTCGACAGAATAACAAAAACAAGCTGGGACATGATTTTGACGTGAATATTACGTAATTGGATTTGAGAAAATTAATTTCTTCCACATAAATAGCAAATTATTATCCTGAATAATACGGTTTAATTGCGTGTGGTTGTTTTGTAAATAATGTTTGCTTGGAGTGGTGCATATCTGACGTACGTAGTTAGATTCAGATTTAAAAAAATATCTCTTATCCAATCATTCATACGTTGTCAGGTCAGCCATGGAACTCTACATTTCATTTCCACTTGTTGTCTATTGACAATAAAAAAAAGTTAGTTTTACCGAGTAAGCAATCCGATTTTGTTGCTTCAACTTTAACTGAACTACTTAATTTTGTAGTGTTATTCAGTCTTTAAAGATTAAATTACGTTTATCCGTCTGTCTGTCTCCTGGTCAGATGCACCAATCGATTTTGTTCAAATTTGGATTTCCTAGTGCCCTGGCTTGTATTTTCAGCATTTGAACTTTATCGTATCATCGTTTACCTGCTTGTTCATTGAACTACTTGAAAATTTCATATATTGTAATGCATATTATGTTATGCAAGGTCAATCTATCATTTTTAAAATGTAGAGGAATCGGAACGCATTGAACTCAACCATTCTTTAATTAAATCGTGTGACGATTCATTCAATAGCGCTAAACGAGCATAACATTAATTTACCATGATCTTTCAGCTGTGTCGTTACTCCCGTATTCACAGTGGGTTTATTTTTAATTCTACTAAAATTTATGAACTCTGTCAAACTGCTTTTTAATTTTTTGTATACAAGAAAAACTGTACCTACTTAAGATAAAAAAGCAGTACAGAACAAAACATGCTTTTCTTATGGTTAGTAAAAAATTAAAACTACACGTTACCTACAACCCTACGAACTAACTGGTTCAACGAAATTTTCGAAGGGAATCTTCACACACAACGCTTCATACATGCGCATGTTTTTATTACAAACAGGAAAAGTTCAACAAATGATATAAAACATGTTGTTTTAAATACGCAATCTAAAACCATACTTCCTCTAAAAGTTAGTCGGACACTTTCTTTAAAAAACCTTTTGACTGTTGCCTCAAGTTAAACACCTTCAATAATTTTCTTGTACGTTCAGACACTTTTTTAACAACACCTAGTGATGCGAAAAATTTAGGGTCGACCTCTACCTGAAAAATGTTGTTGTTTCATTCAGTTAATGGTACTCCTCCGACAGAGAGGAAGTTCTGAAAGTTCCTTTCAATATAAAATAATATAGAATATTTACGCTTTAATCCTAAACCGTACGTACGTTTTAAATTGCTTGTGAGTGTACCACATTTCCCTTAAAGGACACTGAACTCCCGAGTCTCATCTCATTTCAATTTTCTTTTTAATAGAAATCCATCAGGCATTTTTCTACCCGTGTGCTGTGAAGAAAAAAAAACAAGGCAGTAAAAGAAAAACAGTTTTAGAGGTTTTCCCTTCCAGGGGAATAAAGTTCACCTAAAACACGTACCGTTAAAACGGTGCATTGATACGAGAGCAATTTGACCAGGAAGGGTTGAAGTCTTTTCGAGTGTTGCTCTCACTGTACCCCGAGTGCAGTACCTGCCTCTCGACTCAATACCCATTACGCTAGAGATATTATATACTATGTGTAATGGTAAGCTTATGTATTATGTCAAGGTGCCACTCTGTTATATCTACGTAAACCATAATAAAATGACATACATAGAGATATTTTGCAAAACTTTATTGTTCGTGGAGCTGTTTAAGTGTGTAAAATGAGGCTGTCGAAAAAGGAATCCATTTAAACCGGATGAAAAATAGGAGATAACAACGTGCGATTGGTGCAGGAGATAACTATTTTGCATGATTTTAGCTTACTGCCATATTATGGTTCATAGGTCGAGACGAAATAATGTTCTCTAGAACTTTATGGGATGCATCTACCAACTGACAGTACAATATACAAGCGGTATATACATCTGCAGTTATGAGTTTTATGACTGTAACCATTGTTGGGATAGAACTACGGGATTACCACCATCATTAAAATACTTCTTGTCCAACAATGACTAAATTCAGTCATCAACGTTGCTTGTCGTTTTATGTACTATATTTATTGGCTTGTGTGTGCGTGAATCCGTTTGACGAAAAAAAAGTAAATCAGAATAAAAAAGAGTAATGAGGTAAAAAAAACTTTTGCAGCAGCTTCATTTTTGCTTCATTAAATGTGCAAGCAACTGCTATATTTTTTATAGCTCTCCCGGTGTTTAACGCCATTTTCCATCTACTCTTTTATGCATTATAGGAAGGGGGCTACATAATAGCAAATTCCTAAACCTAGTGCCTTTTATTCGAATAAACGTTTTTTTGCAAAAATAAACAAACAAACAATAGTAAACAGTAAAAATAAAGTACAGAGATTGGGCGGTTCATTGTCGTGACGATTGCTTTCTTATTTGTTGCCATGGTAGCATGGAATGTATTTCAAAAAAAGCATTCTTTTCATTACTAATAACGAGGCCAACAGCAGTTTGTTCAACTTCATCAATTAAATTATGAGTTTTTGTCGGCTTGAAGGTCCTAGGATAACACTTGAAAGTTTTCCAAAGAGTTTCGTTATTCTACTACTTCACTGAACCCCCTTTCTGAAATGTTTTTTTTTTCTAGTTATATTTTAATTGCCTGCAGTCACCTTGCTACATAATTTTTTAAGTTTGTAAAAAGAATTGACTGCATTTATAACCAGTATGTTATTGCTAATCACTAATCACACAAAAGAGTACGTACCACTTTTTTAATTGACAGAAAACCAAACCGAAATATTATTTGAAGAGATATTTAACACTCTTCAAATACTTTATTGGCCCCTGTCTGCTTTCTTCATAGCACGTTTAAGCACGTATGTATCATTTTTACATTTTAACGCAATGCTATTATATCCAACAAAAACCAATGTGCATTGAATGACCACGTGAATTAATCTGCAGATGAGCCTTTACTCGTGATGAAGTAAGCAAACAACGGACTAAAATGGTTTTACACATTGTATGACATGTGTATTATGTCTCTCATCATCCGTCACCAATCTTAATTAGGTCTTGAATAAAACTTGTGTGTATGAGGAATGTAATGAATCTTCTCAAATTGAGTTCGCAGTTGTAAAGTACATGCATACAAAAATTCTACAAGTTTTAGGGCTAAGAATGCACTTAACAGCAAAACAAACATTGTGATAGATCTTTTTAATAGAAATCTATTGCACGTCATTTATTTATGTAGCTAAAAGCATTTAAACAAGTCATACTTTAATAGTGTTTGTCTGTCTGTCAGTGTATCGTGTTCTAGCCATACACTTTGACAAATTTGTCACTACCATTCTTATAAGGCTCATGGCTTGAATCCTAATTATTTTGGAATAAATGAACAACCTCCAGGGAGACAGAGGAAAATGGGGAGGGGAACATTCGACTTGATTTCAACTCCAAAGCGCTTATCCAAAAAAATTATATTTCATCGTGTTCGTTGGTTGAGCTACGTTTTTATTCCCCCATTTTTACAGCAGGTTTAATTTTTTACATTCATTTTCTATTCTATGTAGATTTTTTTCAGTTGTGAGTCTATTAGATCTTATTCCTATATTTTTTGACTACCTCTTAAAGTCATCTGACCACTTTCAACTGAACTGGTATTGAATCCAACTAGCATCATCAGCACAAATGTAAAAGTAATAATAATGACGATAATAATAATGACTGGTAACAACTTGAAAAAACAAAATCACAAAACTGAGTGAACAACACGCAGTAACGCAGCATCATCCTCGCCGAGCGGCAGCACCAGCTATATAGACCTCCACTTTTGAACCCATGGTATTCAATATAATATAGCTAATAGTGGGGGAACCAACACTGACAATCATGTAACAATGACGTGAAAAGACATGACAAGGTTTTTCGCTCAGTCAGGTTGTACGGACGGACGGGCTCATCATAACACAACAATGAGAACTTACTACACATGTCGAATCGGAAAACTGTAAATATGCGCACACCTTCTAATGCGGCAACACTAACACTAATAATGGTGCTGCTACTTTTATTTGCATGAGTACAGCACAAATGTACTTTTTAGTTAGTCTTTTACACAATATCCGTACATAGCTGGTGTTTTAAAAATCCACAACAACAGTAAAGAAAGTTATTTTACCTTACCTTACGTGTATATCTAATGCCTCTCCTAATGTCGCTACATCATTGTGTACAATTTGTTTTTATACACACATGGATAGTAGAATATGTGTGGCATATTTCGCTGGTGCAAAATTGAACATTATCTTTATCATCTCTAGCCAGACTTTTCACTGTGTCTGCTTTTTATTATTGTTTGTCAAGTTGTACAATGCATAGAGGAGGGAGATGGACGTTGTAAAAATCAAAATGGTACACTACGTGCATGATTGCAATTTTTGCTTCTGGCACTTTTCTCCTCGCTATCCTATTTTTTCATTGTTAACTTATGGCCCCTCTCTCTCTCTCTCCCTTTATGTGTAAGAGTACAAAAGTTAAAGCTAACCACAAGCTACAGTACAACCTGAAAATGACACGGACGACATACAAAAATCACATCACAACGCACACGTAACTAATAGAATCTCTGTATACATTGCAAAGAATGAATTCAATCACTCACACGCCAGAACGCAGCATCGTAACAAAAACGTTAATATGATGAGCATTTGCTCACATGAATAAATAAATGCACAGAGTGCAGCGAAGAAATTTTATTTTATTTTACCAGCTTATCTTGCTTAAAGGACTTTTTCTAGGTATCACCTATGTATGTAGGTATTTTGGTATACTGTGTCCTGTGCCCCCTTTCTATGGGAGTAAACGCTTTTTTCTTGGGAAATATCGACAACCTCAAATGCCAACGCTCTTCGTCGGTATCGCTAATTGAAAGGAGGAATAGCATATGTGGTTCTGTTGGAATGAAAAGGGGGCCATAATGGGGCCGATAATGTGATTGGGCTGATCCATATATATGGAGTACCGTACCGTACACTGGCAATTGGTAATTAATGAATAGTATTTCTCTATTATGATGAGACCTAGAAATGAACGAACATGACATTTTCACCGCTAGCAAGTGATTTTCATGTAAAATCTAAAGTTCCCATGTGCTGAACACATACTTAAACAAATCATCTCGAATCCATCCCTTTGAAAAGGAGATGAAAACTAAATAGCTTCAGTAAAACCATACTAGCAGCAGACAGTGGATGCATAATTAATAATGTGATGTTACTGTACATAATTTGCAATACTGCTATTTTTCTATCAACTATGACAACTAGAACTAACACTATCTATCTACGAGAAGGAAGAAATGGTTTTGATACCTTCTAAATCCAAAATGCTATCCAGTTCCAATACGGTATCCTCATTATCTGATTCCGTCTCCATCCCATTGCTCCTTTCCTAGGGTAAAAGCACCCTCACACCATTTGCACCAAAATGTTTCTCTTACGAAAGAAAACTACGAAGACTTCATCATATAAAACTTTGATGAACTTCAGCTACCCTTACTCACCCCTCTCGATAAATTCACTAGCAACTTTTCCTCATACTATTTCTTGTTGATTCTGTTTTGCTCTCCAGCAACAGGGAAGTCAATGCAATGGGGCTTCACACACGCCGCACACACCAAACTAACAAGCTGATCTTTCTCCTTCCTTTACTCCGGATTTCGAATTGATGGTAACAATGTCAAATCTTCAAGTTACACACCTGCATTTTGTCGAAAACAATTTGATCTGTGTTTATGTTTTTTTAGCCAACTACCATTATGGCCTCTACTCACAGCATATAGCACTTGTGTCGAGCTACTTTCGTACAGAGCGTTAACTTTTTATCATCATCAGTAATTTGAGCAATCACACTATCCTAGACGTTTCAATGACAATATTAACACTTAATCAGTAACAACGGCTTAATCCGGTGTACATCAACGTTAGTTGCTCCCTCGGCACTGTGTAAACCACGACTAATGATCTATTACTATTGGAGATGTTACTGCTCCATATATTTTTCATAGCAAAACCCGACGAATAATATGGTAGAGTGGTATTGTAGCCTGAAGTAGTTTTTCTAAAAAATCCTCTGGCATTTTACCTGTTCCTCTCTACCTTACTGTATGTTTATGACGATAATGTGTGTGTGTGTGTGTGGTTACATGCATGAGGTGTAATGCATTAGGCATCTGTTGCTTTCTTAACATGTGGTAGGGTTGATGAAAAAACGACGGACTCTCATGCTGACGATGGCAAAAATGTATGTACATTTTGTGGAAGTCAAGTCAGAAATGAGAGATGCATTGTGATAATAATAATAATAACAATAATAATAATGATAGATAAGTAATAACAACAGAGAGAGGGCTACCTGGTTAGTGCTGCTTTCTGCATTAGCTCTCTCCTCTAATGCATAAATATCGTACAGAGGGTTATTGTTGTGGTTTCGTCTTTCTCGCACACAATACTCGAGTGTAATCTTCATTCATGGTTAAAAATCCATACACCTTTTTCTATACTCATTCCCACATATGTATATTCACGTTCATTAAGCAGTAACTACATCAAGAGGAAGAAGCAGCAAAGCAACCTGCAGACGAGAGTAATAAGGTAAAAACAGGCATCTTCATTTTTTTAAAGCGAAGATTGCTATCGTCGTCATGGTCATACGTAAAGTCAAAAGGATACTTGATTCTAGAATGCAATTGCTGTTGTGTTGCCGATCTCCTTGATAGAACCTGGCTGATGTTTTCAGTAATGTAAACGTACATGTGTGCATACTCTTTGTCGCAGTAGTCGTGAGTCGTGACCATCTAGGATTGCTTTGTTATTTTATTACATGACAGTTACCTGAATGAGTTGACTTCTCCATCTTATTTTACCTTACGGTAACTGGTTTTCGCCTTTCTCGTTGCTTATATGACTTGAGTCAATAGTCAGCGAGATGGCAATGCTAAAAAAATACAACTCAATTAGATTTTTTTTGAATGAGCGGATCAAGAATCAAGGCTAATAGGTGTTTTTTTGGAAAACAGCATTTCGTCAATTATATCGATGTAAAATAGGTGGGTTAGGTGGTGGTCAGTTTCCAACTTTTATTAGATCAGTAGTTCGAAGCTAACGTGTACATGGCAAAAGTATAAAAATGGATTTTAATTTTTATGTAACAGTTTAGCAATACAACAGTTTAAGCATGAGGAAACAATAACGTGACGTTCCGTATTATTACTTCGCCTTCGTACTGGAGATGTTTCACACAATTTCGATTACCACCCATCGAAAACCTGGAGGTTCATCCTCATGCTTGGTTGTATTTTGTTCCTTTACTTCAGCGCTAGTATTGTCTTTGTCTGACTGCGTTGTCTGGGATTTATTTACGTTCTCACCTGGCAATAAAGGAATATTGAGACGAGGGCCCCCTTTTGAATTCCAGGTTTTCCTGCAATGTAAATACAGCAAACGTAATCGATGGAAGGTGTATAATACTTTTGATTACAAAAAGAAAGTTACAAGTGGACATCCGTAAGATTATTTTAGGATTGTCTTGTTTACGTTGAAATAGAAAAGAATGAGACCTATGAGCTTTGCACAAGTCTTAAAAACATGGTTTTGGTTTTTGAATCTGCAGACTTCGTTTGTCACGAATGTCTCAACATTATCGTCTGATACTACATTACTATAACATTATGTAATAGTTTGTTGTAAGAGTAATTTCGTTATTAAAATATGCCTACAGGTGTATACGGCTGCGACGCATTTGGGTGGCCGTGGGCATTATTGGTCCAATGGAAGAGACTGAATTGAATAAGGTTGACTCATCGAATTCATTTTGACCTGACCCAGAACTAGAGCTCGAGCTACTGGGCTCAGCAGTTGAACTGCGAGAAGGGCGCGTTGAACTAAACAAATTTTATACAGAAACGATCAAACATATTAAAATACCAAAAATAAAACAGATAAAACACAAAACAACCAGAAATGATTTTAGTTTTCACTTAGGTATACACGATTGATTTTGTAAAAATTCTTACCTGCCCTCCAATTCCTTCCGAATCATAGTGATTGCAAGTTGATATATGGACGATGAGGAATAAAATTTAGTAGACACGTACTACTAGAATAATTCAAATGGATGCGTGATTTATCTAAGACACTGAGAGGAATTAAAATGAAAGAAAATATTTCAGTAGCAGGGAAAGACAATTGGGCGGTTCTTGTTTTTGTTCATTGGATATTAGCCAATAAAAGACAGAACAATATGCTACACCATTATCATTTATGTGTTGATTTATAATTACCTATTTATTTTGAATGCGATAAAGTGACGACTGAACAAAAGTGTAAAAACTAATAAACCGTCACAAAGTAGTGTATGAAAGTACCGGAAACATAAATAAATAATAGTACACCGTAATTAATAGTTTAGTGCCTATACATTCGCGTTTCCCAATTAAGAATGGCTGTTTTTTCATACCCACCCAACGAAACGATTAACTATCCTTTTTCAATAATTTGGAACTGAATTAAGCCGTCGCTTTCAATTTTCTGTAACAGTATAAAAATGTACATTTGTACATACAACATACCAGGTGAAATCGTTCGTTTGGAACATCATAACGTTTCTTTGACATGCCCAGATTCATATACAAGGAAAACTTCGATATTCGGTCAAATGAAATACGACATTTTACGTGTAAACTGCATATTACAACAATAGCTGTTTCAGTACAATGCAACCAGCCATGATAAGTGTACAGGATCGGGGCGTTTGCCATTTATTAACAGAAACAATTTCTATAATTATACAAAAAAATATCTTGCTTATTAGATGTGATGTAACAGGTACGACGTTTAAATATATTCAGGGTTATAGGAACACGGGAGACAAGGGGGGATACTCGATACTCCTGTAATGTTAAGTAATTTTAAGTCTGTAACTACTTGATATTAAATCTTCAACTTCTTGGAAGGGGGATTCGTTCTCCTTATTTCCCTCGCCCTGTTCGTAGTGCCATGTATATATTTTTTATTACAATGACGCAGAATCACACTCTCACTCATACACAACACTACGCTCCTGTGTCATAAATTCCAGCAATTTCCACGTAGGATCAATGATCATGCATTATTACGTAGCTGAAAAACTTTTCAGCTAGTATTGGCTTTAGCGTATTTGTCTGTCTGTCTGTTCGTCATCACTCTAGAGGCCAGACGCTTCAGCCGATTTGGCTCAAATTTGGCACACAGGTACCTTAGGG
>JAHZNB010006998.1:0-24829 GCA_027744295.1 Callyntrura guangdongensis | reverse complement strand
CCCTTGACCTCGAAAATTACGCCAAGTTAAACTGGAATACGCCAAATTGAATTGCGCCAACATTGGATGGAATCCTGCCTGCAGCCTAGTTTGGTTATGTTTCACTCACAACACATTTTCAAATATGTTCAGAACTAATGTACAAATTAAATTCCAACAATTTGACATTTAATTTTAAATTCAGTGATTTCTGATGTAATACGCTCTGTAGTAAATACAGTAACAAAACAAACTGATTGAGAGGATTGGGAAATTGTAGCCTATCACCGGCATTTATAAATGGGGGCACTAAAAAGCAGAATGCCGTGTAATGGGGCTCTTAATTTGATATTACAGTTACAGTGTACCTTGCACATTCTATCTACGAAAATGCCAAGTGGCTGAGAATGTGTTGAATTATTGGTTTACACGCATCTGAGACAGCCAGAACAGCTCTTTTGTTTTATGTGTTGCTGGCAGTATTATTTCGTGTCCGGACAAATTTACTAAAACTTTTACTACATATGTGTATTACTAAAATGTACTTTACTAAACACAAATTACTAAACATTTTTTTTACTAAAACACATACAATAACAACTTTACTTTATTAACGGTTTTTACATATACTTACATTTTCAAATATCGAGGTTGTCATGCATGCATGCAGAGATAGCAATTAAATAGTCAATCGTGGACAGAGTTGTATTATAATGGTGAATTATCTATCCTATTCGCTCATCTAGTTTTGCATATTTTTTGTGTAGTCCCTAAACCTGTCTGATTTCTTATTAATTCATCTTCAAAGTCTTTCATCACGGTCGTAATTACAAAATACTGCACTGGCTGAACAACTCTTTACCTTGTATGAGTACTTAAAATATGCACTATTTCTAACTACATTACATTACATAACTTGATATAAAAAGTCATCACGAACTAATAGCTTGTTTCCCTTGGTTGCTCACAATGAACCTAAAATCTACTGCTGCTGGAGTTGCCATCGTCGGGTCTTACAGTAAGACTCTTACTTGTTAAAGAGAAGAGAGAAGTCCTACGATTGAAGCAACAGGAAAAAGAATTATGCCTAGATAGTAGAAGAAATGAGCTCTACGACATGATTTTTAGTAAAATGCAAATTAGTAAAAAATCAATAATACAGTTTAGTAAAAAAATAGTAATACGAGGTTATAGTAATTTCTGCATTAGTAAATATGTCCGTAAACCTATTATTACGCCCGATGAAATCTATTTCATTGGAGTATTGAGATTAGCGTATTTGTCTGTCTGTCTGTCCGTCATCACTCTACACATCAGACGCTTCAGCCGATTTGGCTCAAATTTGGCACACAGGTATCTTAGGTTAGTGGCATTTCTGGGGTGCAATTTCAGCAAATTTAGTCGACCCCCGGGGGGTCATTTGGGGGTTAAAAATTAAACTTTAGCCAAATTAGCTCAAAATTTTGTAAAGTGATGCCAGGTCTACTGACAAGCCAAGCCAAGTATGTATTATGATACTAAAATGACTAGAACGAATAAAAGTGCAATTCAATTCAATTCAAGCCAAAATATCAAGTCATTATCACCTCAATCAGCTTGTATCAATACAAAACTTTTATCTGCGTCTCTATAGCAGCGATTAAGCAGCGGTTTATTTTGTCAAGGTAAAGTAATCAAAAAACGACAGACACCACGTAAAAACTCTGTCATAAACATGTAACATGACATGACAACTCCAGTCTCTACTTTTGTTGTAATCTCAGACGAGGTTAGCGTATCTGTATCATTGATGCTACATAGGTTTACAGGACAATGCCATTATTCACTTTTACTTTTAAGTATCGTATAGGTAAGTCTTGGTGTCTGACTCGTTTACCAGCATCAGTTTCTCCCAGAAACTTTAATACCTAATTTTGTTTACTTTCACCGGTTCAACGGAGTTTGTTGATGGACCGGGGTCCCCGAAGGGTTACACTTTAGGCGAGAATTAGATGCACAGGTGCCTCTTATACTTACATTACAAGTGCTTATGTGTGCTAAAGTTTTGCCCAGATCAGTTGATCCCGCCGTCTGTGAAGCTCATAATGTGTCTTATAAGTTCATGTATAAAGGGTAAAATATATCATAGATATGACACAAACTGTCATATATGACATACTTAAACGTTCTAAAGATCCTTCTCGACAGCGTGTTAACGGTATATATTTATCCATGGGAAATGTTATCTCAATCTCTTATTATTTGGCACGGGCATGACACACACCACACCACCCGTTTTTTAAATTTTAGGCTAGTAATAGTGTTACTCAATTAAAAATGATCGATATTCACGCTATTCAATTAGCTTTGATTTGATAAATTTACCACGTCAGTAACAAATCAGTGCTTGTTTAACCTTTTACGTATATTATACACCTTTTTCGAAGAGATTGTTTTCTGTGTGGTTTTGCTACCTACTGTACAGTACAGTTTGTCAAAGCAGCACGAAGTCATGTAATTTAACCATAAGCATGTCTTCGTTTACAACTTAAAAATCTTTTAGTAAGAGAACCACCTACAAAACAATAGGAAACTTACCCGAAGCCCACGTTAGCGCGTGGTGAAAGAAAAACCCAGTAAAGAACAAAAATAAATAAATCTCAACACTCTTTTCCGTGCGCTTTCATGCATAATGAAGCAATAGATGAACAATGATAGTAGAAAATGAAATATATCGACACGGTGTAGCCTCGAATTTATTGTAATATTTTTTGCCATACAATAACATTCTGTGTGAAGGCTTTTTCCGCTAATAACAATTACGCCAGTGTATGCTCGCTGTGACGAGATGAGGTGTCTGCACGGCAAGGCCAGGCACAACTAGTACAACAACCAACAGCAGCATTGACTGAATTAATGGTTCTCCTATTTATGGAACAAGAAACAATAGACAAGTCTGACTGCCTATGAGAAGGCAAAGTTTGGAACCCTGGTGCTGCTGCTGATGATGATGACGACATCGACAGTGACGATAATGTGGGGTATACATAGTCAGACACAGTCAGGGAAAAGTCTGCATAATGTATAAGAATTTTTTCTGAGTTTTGTACACTAGGGGGGATAGGATAGGTAAGCTATTAAAAACTTGGTGGAGTCGTGTTGATAGAAGCCGGTAGTGTAGGTATAGTAATACATGTATTCTAAGTGAATTGAAGGCAGTAAGCCTGTTAGAGAGAGAGCACGAAGGAACGCACAACCTATATAGAACATTCTTAAGACCATTTGCCATTTTGCATTTTTTGCTTCGACCGCACCGGCAGCGTCCGTGATCCTACGCGTAGGTATGATTCTCGGTCTAGTGGAAAATTCCTACTTAGACTCTCATAAAAGAACTCACTCTGTCGTGTTGTCGGTGGTGGTGGCAGTACAATACGTTAAGGCGGCTGCTGCTATGTTTTGGTAGACGAGAAAGAGGCAAGCTCTCTTCGCTCTCCCTTGCGTGGTCGGATTACTTTTTGCAAAACTGAAAATAGCAAGACAGCGAAAGAATATTGTAAGAATCTCTGTTCTGGCGCTGGCGAAGAAAAAACTAGGTCAAACCATATTCCGAAAAAATCCACAGCAGCAATGGCAGAACAGAGGCAGACGAATGGCTTCCTTTCTCCCACCACCACGACTACGAGTACTAGAGACGACGTCAGAATACATTTATGTAGAAAATAAATAGGGTATTACGAAGAAAAAAAAGCATTTTTCTTAGATTACCAGCAGCGCCACCAGAGAAAGTAAAAATGAGGTCTATTTTCTTTCCTGCGTGTTGATGGTAAAGACTCTACGTCTAGCGAAACAAGCGGTATCACAGGATTTTCTGATATACTTTATATGAACCAGTTTTAGCCGGCTCGCTCGTTATTCAACTAGTGCCGCTGCTTCCTCAACTAGCTCAACGTAGTTTTCCCAGACAGAATATTTCCCTCGAAACTGAAAATTTTCCACTGATCATGAAGTGATGCCGGTTGTCTGTTGTAAAAAGGACCAATGTGGTCTCTATCCAAACAAGTTTACTACATTTTGTACATATACGGCGGGTTGTGTTGTGCAATGCCAAGGAGTTCTGGTGTGCCAACCAGTCATCCTCCCTTTTTTGCAATCTTCACAACGGAGTCATATCGAGCGAGTAAAATGACGCATGTCAAGTTTCCTCAACGCTGTTTTCCACATAAAAAAGATGCGTCTCCACAACTTGAAGTCACCATAACAAAAATAGATTGGTATACAGAACCTTATTTTGTGCGTTTGATGTATCTATGTACATGTTCATTTCCCCACTTTGTCCCTACTTTTATTATGAACTACAGGAAAGTATAAAATAGTAATGGCGTATTGGACATCATTGAAAAATCAAGTGAGAGAATGGGGAGTAGAAAAATGGAGAGGAGGAAATTACGCCACATGCCTTGTTCATTTGGTATTATTGCCTCCCAACTTAAAGTAGAGAGTGTGAGTGTGAGGGAGCCAGGGAAAGAGCAACTAAACAAAAATGTCGACTCGACTTATGTAATCATATTACGTAGGACGAGACTCAAAGACTTTTAGTCTATATGGCACATTCAGGCAGGCAGTTCACTAAAAAGCTGAGACCGCATTTGAGGTAGAAATGAAATAGAATGCTGTGCTGCTGCTGCTGCCGATCAGAAGAAACTGGCCCACCACCTCGTACCCATACTCAACAACATGGCGATTTGAGTAATTGTGTTCCGCCTTGGTAACAAGTTTTGCAGTCCTCAATTCCTACCTATTTCAAAAGTAGGTCAAACCGTAAGCTTCTCAAAGTAGAATGGTTGCTGGCTTTGCTGTTACGGATGTTGTAGCACCACAACCATTGACTCCGCATAAAGAGTGTTTTAATACGACCATATCACAACCATGATAACATAATATTATACCGTTGTTGCCGTAGTGCACAGGAAGGCATCAGCTTTCTAGATACTGATACTACTACTGTTCGTGGTATGAAATAATACTACTACATAAAAGCCTTGCTTTCTGCTGGGCACGTCTCACTACGTTACACAGACTAAGCGCCACCGCCACCACCGCATCGCCGCCATTAAGAAGTTTTGATGATAAGGAAAGGATAAGTAAGGAGAGAAAATAAGTAAGTCAGTATTCTACTGTCCTATTTAATTTCAATGTTTCAGTTACTTTCATGAGGTAGATCAGTGATAGTAAGGCTGCTTATTTTGTTGTGAAAAATTGCGAGATTGCAAGTAAATTGCATTTAGCGAGAAGTCAGTGAGAGCGCTTTTTTACCCCATGTGTCAGATATCGAATAAAAAGTAAATGGGGTCAGTGTTAAACAGTGACCATTTTCTCTGTCAATACGCTGGGCAAGCAAACAGGTATGAAAATTGAGCCCTGAAAATGTTTACCTGGCGGACTGGCGGTTTTTGCTAAGAGGTTTTATACTCAAAGAGACTGGTCATAAGTTGTAAGTATGTGTAGTCCCTATTGCAAACACTCAAGGTAATAATCTCTGCATAACCACTTTTCCTGAAGTGGCACCTAAATAAACCCCCACCAAGCAAAGCAGAAGCGAATTTAATCATAGAGATGAAATATGTGTTGGCTCAATCCTTCGCATTTTTAGTGGTTACTCAGTACTGTTTAGTATGCTTTTTGTAATTCACCCTGAATTTGTAATTTGCTGCCTACATATCAACCAAATTGAAGCATAGGTTTAAAGAATTGCTTCATTCAATTTTTCATTGATATTTATTTTTATCAAAAAATTCAATATTTCAATAAAAAAAGTACCTACTAATGCTACATATTATGTGGCATAAGCATACTTTCTCTTGTGAAATGTCGCTTGCCAGAAAAATTCCTTATACTTTTTTCAAAGCGATGACCTTAGAAAAAGTTCTGAGAGGATTAACTAGGACTCTTGAAAACTACCCATTTTTTCTTGTACATACATCCTTCTTAACCATGATCTCATACGTACGTGTATGAAGAAGTATGAACATTTCTCTTGTTGCAGCACTTGAACATTAGGTACACGAACCACACAGGATTAAATAAATTCCCATGTGCATAAATGAATTCGTCAACTCGCTTTGACGTTCAAGTACGCGCAGTTGAAGTTTTTTTGTATATATTTGGTAATGACATTTGAAGTACCTACATGCATATTTTACACTCATTAGTTTACTTATATTACTACTTCCTGTCGTTAATGTTAACACCATTTGAATACCTCGTTAAGACGAAAGGCCAGCCAATAAATTATTTTACTATTAAGATAAGACGAGCTTAATGGTTTCCGATTAGTGCCCAATCTTTCCAAATGTATAAATAAATGGACTTGCACACCTCGTCAAAACTACTGATACGCCATTCCTCAATTGACAACTAGTGGACAGATCGATAGAGATGAAATGAAAAATACTGCCGAGTAATTGTTGCTACGTCTATAGAGATAGATACCCTTTTCCATCATACTTTTGATTAGTCAAATGCTACAAGGAAAAGCAGATCGTTAAATGTCTCGCCATAATGTACAGGTTAAACGCAATCATCTCTCTTCTACACGACTTTTCAGTTCATCAGAATACAAAATAGAGGTTCTGCGCGTCGCTCTCCTCGAATATTCTATAGCGCAGTTACTTGCGTGCGTGCAAGTATATGACATGTTTTGTAAGCTTTCCGGAAAAGATGCTTTTCTCTTCCTACTTTTCTTGCATGTCAGCTCACAAGATAGAGAAATATTCCTGTTGTTTGAGTTTCTCTAATGTACCAAGCAAGATGAACCCGGGAACTGTGTAATAACATATTGTGTAGGTACATAATACACACATACATATAGGCACACAAAATAGGAAACATTTGAATAGAGCAACCCAACGTCAGCTATGACTAAATGGAACATGAACGTACACACAACCAAAGACTATATGGAGGAGGAGGCAACAAGAGCAATAAACTCGATTGGATATTTTCAGGGTTTCATGTACTTCACACAGAAGATGACTGTGTAGTAGGGAAACTGGATGACACGTGCACGTGGAACTTTATTTCTTCCTTGTATCCACTGAAAAATCTACAGAGAAGCTTCTCTCTCTCTCTCTCCCTCTGTGACTCTAGCTCACTCTCAGCTTTTCCCTTCCATCATCTCTACCACCACAAGTCAGATTATTAGGGAATGGTGCGTACACATAAAGCGTAGGATGTGCGTGAGCTTATAGAAATGCGCACGAAGCGTATCTTCTCACAATAGCAGTAGTTGAAAATGACTAACTACCACTACTGGAAGAGAGCAAGGTGATTTGAAGGGACCGACTTTAACAAACCTCCGGTGCTTTACGGTATCTATCGTGTGAGTGTGTAATGTTCACATTGGAATTAAAATCAAACCAAGATTGTCAACGCAATAAAATGTTCCATCTATGTACCATCTATGAATGTATTACAACCTATGTACTGCCAGTTTGGGAAGACAACAGCCACATGCTATAATATTATGTGGAATTACAAAACTGCTTTCTCTGTATATGACGTTGGTGTATACGAACACGACAGTCGTGATAATGTCATTATTACTGTTTTTCAACCATGTAGTCGATGAGGCCATTGACCTCGGGAAAACGGGATGCTATTTCAAAATCCAGAAAAGGTTGCTTTCAACATAACGAAAAAGTTGTTTAATTCCCTGAAAATTCACGGGATGTGATATGAACTACTACTACTACTACACTTGCTGCCTGAGCTTTTGTGTTCAAAGAAATACAACAGGCGACAGGCTTTCGTTAAGCTGGGGTGGGAAACGGCGAAAAATTCAATTTGACAGCCTGGAACTGATTTCCTGCGTTTTAATCTAAATTAAGTGAAATGAAGCGACTGGCGACGTGTATTAAATTAGATGAAACGTTACACGTTTTGATCGATACTGGTTAACTGACAAAAGCAGAAATGTCAAACGGATAAAATATAAATATGCGCCCACATATGCATATGGAATTAGATGATTGTACAGAATCAATTAACATTTGCATGACATGTACATGCCACTAAAATAACATCCCCTGGGTTGTTCATAAAATAGCTTGCGAGAAAATACATTTGGAAACACAACTTGGTCTTTCCAGACCTCTCCGCCAGTTTTGCTTGTTTGTGCAAAAATATCTACCAACGTGACTGTCACACCACATGCCGTGTTGGTTTTGTCCATATGTATTTATTTTCCTTTCTAAGCTTCCCTTTCAAACATCCGCATTTCCCCGCTTAGAATAAAAAGGAATATATTTTTAAATAACAGTTAATCATTTTCTTTCTCAATGTTGTTTTTGAAGGAAATGCTGCAATTCAAGTTGGCTCTTCCCCATCATAACTAACAATGTTGTTGTTGTTAGCACGATATTTTTTCTAACGTGGTCCAGAAGGCATGCACGCTACTGTATGTCGTCGTAGAAAGAAAAACCTCAAAACTCCTCTCACCAAGGTAAGCATGCATTGCACACATCTATGTACTCCCAGGGAAATAGCTAATGCCGCTCGGCGCTCTGATGTGCTTTCTTTTCCTAATGCACCAACACCGTCGTCTACGTAGGTATACATTATGTCTCTTTCCAGCCAGCTATTTTCAGGAGAGGAAGGAAGTGTTACAATAACCCAGGCAAAAAAGCGAGACGAAAGAGGAAGAAGCATCAGCACTAGGGAGAGAAACGACCATAACTGGCGGTTCCAGAGAACACGACGTGATGTGTCTCACGTTCCTGGTAATTCCAAACTGTGTATCCAACCACCAGCCCTTGATTATTCCAAGTATTTTTCTAAGCAGCAGCAGCAGAAAGAAGCCTGCATTTACGTTTAAAAAAGAGAGAAAAGGAGGAACGCCACTTGGAAAGCAGTGTCAATGACCCTGACTGAGCTCCCTATCACTCGCTCCCCTTCTTTCTTCTTCAGTTAACAGAGCCAGCCGACGAGACAGACAGAATTGAGACACGCGAACCTAAGCAAAATAACATTTTGCCTTTTTCATAGAACTTCCAACAACCAACAAAAACCCCATGAATTACGATGCGGTGCTACTAACCAATGCCACCACCACCACTACTGCTCCTAGTACACATTGTGAACGTGGCTTGTAATACATACAACAGGACAACAACGACCAGGCACACACAGGAGAAATAAAAAGGGAGCTGGCATAAAAAACACTCTGAATTGGAGGAATTAAGAGGGAAAAAGGTTGCCGTTGTTGTTGCCGGTTCAACTTGCATGTACACGCAGGAGGATACGAGAGTGTTGACCATGAGCCTTGTGCATCTTGCTTCACACACACACACACACACCACATAAAATACTTTTATACACTCGTGGGTTATACATTCTTTCTTGTTTGAACACACAGCTATCATATTATTAGTTTCCTTGTCTAAAAAGTTCCACTTCGTAAAATCATCGAAATACATACATTAGGCTATCATTACTTTACCGAGAAGGTTTTTTCTTGGGTTCTAGTTTAATGGCTGCTAGAGGCTAGAGTGACGCTGCTTGCTGCTGCTGGAAGAGTTAGGCTCTAGATTTGGATTTTGGATTAATATTATGTGTGTAGGTATCTACAATCTACATTGTATCCATTATATTATTGTACATCAGTATTGTGGTGTATTATTTTCTCTTGGTAGGTATATATCTCTGTCTCCATCTCTCTGCAATTTTGTTGCCACATACGGAATGGAATACATCTCTCTCTCTCTCTCTTTCTCTCCTGTAGCACGCTTCCCTCACAAGCGAGAAACAATGTGTGTGGATAGATGTGGCTATGGCAAAGGGGATGGTATATAGCGAATAATCGTGCACTCTATTGAAAAGACGGTTTTTACTACTATTTATGTATGTGTACATGCAAGCATTCAGACAGCAGAAGCACCACCACCGGCGTGCTCGGAGCTCAAAGATATATAAAACTTGTGTAAGAGAAGTACGCATAGGCATCCATGCCTCTCTTTTTTGTCTATCACTACGTCATCCTTTTTTCTCTATCTAAGCGTCTTGTCTTGTGGTATGTAATACAAAGTACAATGCGACTATTTACAGCTTGCCACCTTATAAAAAAGAGCAAAAACCTGGATTGAAAAGCAATGACTCTGTCATCTACGTACTTGTCGTCGTCAGCTCTTGTTGAGTTGTCTGATGTTGTCTTCCAGTTCCAGAGGGTTCAAACATTTTTGCTGCCTTGGACTGCCTGTATGTGTGCACACAGTTCAATGTATAAGAGCCGTGTGGCCATGCTTCATATAATAATAGGCGGAGTTGTAAAAAAATAAGAGTAATAAGAGTGGCAGTATGGATTCGTAAAAGTCAAACTAAAGCAGGATGTGCATCATTCTTGTAGAATAAATTCTGAGAAGGGAAAATGAAGGTTTTTCTTAAAACCGTTTCCACATTATGCACGTTTCGCTGTTACCATTCATATTATTACGACATACATTATTATTTTCTTACATCATCTTACCAAAGTAATTTATTTTGTATGAAGGATGAGGTATTCTGATGTCCGACATGAGGATGTGATGATAGAATGATCATGATGATTAGGAGGCTTGTTTGATAGTCGAGTGCTCAATTTCAGTGGAAATGAATTTCTCTTCGCTAAAACTGCATATATTTACATTGTATCTTTTTGTGGGCGTTTCCGGGTATCATAGAGACTGACAAGAGGACAATTGCGTTTCGATTCCGATTAAAATATCCAGAAGATGCTGGAATTGACTAACTCCAACGGCACATGACACACTATGTTCAACGACCTTTTAAGTAGAAATTAGGGAAAAAAACCAAGCGTGTGTGGTTGGATGTTTCGTACGAGGCTGGTTTTGCAGAGGCAGAACTAGGTATACACCGAGAGAGGGGTTGATAAACGTGATATTTTTGATGAATCATGCGTAAGAATATAACAATTCGAATAAGATGCCAACGGTACATATACAATATCTCATGCTGCCAGATATTTTTTTCCTACTCCGAAGCAGTTTTGTGGTCAATGCTTTCTTACACCTTAAAATGATGTGGTGCTAAAATCATGTTGTAGTTGTAACAATGCATGTGTATATGTATGTATGGTTCCTGAGAAAACTCGTTGAACCTTTTGATTAGTTTACAACAACACAACACATTATCATCATCCATCCATCCATCCACCACCCTCCATCCACTCAACTGGTGGTGGTGGACCAATAATGCAGTTGGTAACAAAGTAACATCTATAAAGAAATCCAAGCATGACCAGATTTCTGGCACTGGTTGAAAGGATGATGCTGCAGTTGCTGTGTGTGGGTAATCACCAACAAACGGCAATCTTTTTCGCCTCAGAGTAACTATTTTTTTGCAGTTTCGGGTTCCTGTGTCCATGAAATGAACGACCATGAACCGATGACGACGACGACGGATGCTAATGCTCTCAATTGTACAAGTGCCTACAGCTGTACTTCTGCTGTTGTACTGGCTCTCTGGCTGGCTACTACCTGGCCTGCCACTGCCATTCCTGCTGGTCAACGCATCTCAGAGAGAAGCAGAATTATATCCAATTCCATATAATAATATGATGATAATAACACATATCAGTTTTCAACATGGGCCGTACACGGGGGTTCTACGCGTTTTTTGAGCAAGTTTAGTCAGATTGAAGAGGTTAATCACAATACATCAACCAGTACCAGTTGTAAGCGTCAAGAAGAATACCTTATACAGTGCTCTTGCAACAATAGACTTTAGGATAGGTGCACAACAGCATGGAATGAATACCTACCGTTGTGATACAATGTTTGCACACAGTGCACCGAGTGCACGGTCTTTCCCCTTTTTCGTACTGACTGACGAGTGACTAGTTATATGAGCATCGTCATCATCATCATCAAGACTCCTCGGCTTAAGATTAGATAGAAGTTTCTATTGTATTATTACGTCGTTGTGGCTATGTTGGGGGAGCCTATTTTACTTGCTACACATAAAAATTATGTGAAAACAATGACATGCGATGAACTCCTTCTTTCTTTTTCTGAACACATGCAAACATCTTTTCGCTACGAGCCAGAACGGAGCAGAGAAAATAGCATGGACATAATATGTAATCTCAATGCATCAACTTTTTTATAGAAAAAAACTGCTTAGTATTTCTATTGTAGGCTGAAGGCGTGTGAGCTAGCTCAGAAAATCCATGTACGTGTGTGTGATTTGAAATTGAAAACATTTTGTTGTTAGTCAGATGGACATTAAGCCAAATACTGGGTTACTTCAGAGTAACCACCTTTTGGGTTGAAGCGAAAATGATTTGCTAGAATAGATTACATCAACAACAATAAATCCGTGGTGAACGCGGGGATATCACGGCGTAGCTGAAAGATCACGATGCTGAACTCCTTGTCAACTCGATAAGCACTTTCGAATATAATGCTATAATCACAACATGTTACAACTAAAATTCGAACTTCCTCCCTATGCTCACAGGGGAACATTTTGACCTTGAATATAATCACTTTCCGATGTGCGCTATATGATTAAATAGCGTTAGTAACAACTTCTAACATCAGTAATGTTGTGGGGTGACAAATCTTGATAATAATTAATATGTTCCAGTCAACAGCGTAAGGAATGTTCAAAGCAAATTTCAACCGAACCAGGAGAGAATAAACAGACGGACAGAAGAACGTGATTAAATCCTGATATTGCTGAAATGCTTTTGCTACGTAACAAGTAACAACGGAGGATGTATGCGGTTGTCGAGGAGCAGAGGAAGAACTGATCCTCAATTAAGTATGCTCCTTTAAAAATGATGATGAGGACTGAGGCTAAAGACTCGCGAATAAATTGACGATACATACGGTTTCCGTTTTTCTAGTAAAATTCAGTTTTGCATACAAAGTAAAATTAAAGAACAAGCTATACTGACTATTTCAATTCAATCACTGTTGTATGCTGTCTATTGGTAAAATATACGCACAGCATAAACATCCAGAATTCTACAAGCTATCGTGTGGCAAAAAAAGTATACGCCACTGTCAACTAAGGGAATGCATTTTCCTTGATAGAGATTGATTGCAATGCTCTATCAGCAAAATGTGATATAAAATGAGCAATTACAATATCAAAGATTGTTCAGTAAATCAATTTTTCAACGCATCACTTTCGATTTTTACAAATTTACTCGCTTTATCAACTGCTTCCAAAAATTGTCAACTTCAGCCCATGCACTTGATAAATTTGCGACACGATTTAAATTAATATCCATTGCCAGTATAGTAATATAAATGATGATGGCAATGGTAAGAATTTAATGATAGTAAGCGTAACAATTACTCTACAAAAAAGTAAAGTGCAGGTACTGAAAGCATATTATATATAAATAGCAAGCACCGTATATGCGCATACCTAGGCATTTGTTTATTACGGTGCGCACTTTCGCATTGTTTTGCTTGGGCTGCCAAGGGAAATGGACTCTTACCACACCCATTAATTCATTATAGTTTACTCCACCATGATCGGTAAAAGTTTGCAATTTCGCAACCTTAAGTAACTGCTGCAGTAGTAGTGCTAGCAGTAGCAGTGACTATTGCGCGTACCCACCAGCATTTTTTTGCAAAACGATAACTATTTGTTTGCAAATAGACGTATATTGGGCGCTGACAATGCTCTTGCACTGATCTACACCACACCACAGAAATGTGCTGAGGAGTGAGTACGGATATGAAACAATGTATTTTGTGTTCTTGTACCATTTTGCATTCGAGACAGAGGTGGTGGCGGTACATACCTACATACCCTTTGCATGCTACTATCTCCTTTAACGAAAGTCTGGTCTTTCCTGCCAGCAGCAGCAACCACTTTTTGTGTAGGACTTCAATAGACAGTAGTAGTGTCTGTGCGTATTTATAGCATAGGATTTAGGTACAATATATATATATTTGCACAATATTTATTCACTTTGCCTTTTATTCGTCATCGTAGCACTATAAAGTGCCATCAACTACGTAATAATAAAAAGCAGTTATACACCGTCATTGATTATATTACCTACACACAAGATGTTTGCGAAAAAAGATCAATTTCATTTCTTTTAAAAATACAGTTCAAACTGAGTAAGTGTTTATAACCACCGTCGCCGCCGCCGTCTCTGCATTCGAATAACGTATTATCTACCATTTGTGTGTATTTCATATCCACCTGTGTAAGACAGAAGAGTTGTATGATACAACTTGTATGTACCATTTGAGTAAAAGAAGACTTGCGAAAAAGGAATGGGGGGATGGACGTGTATTGTGTTATGTTGCATGACGCTTTCTGTATGATGAGAGGTGCTATTACCAGACTTTTACGAGCTTGCAAAATCTTGCTACAGAAGCTTCATCTGTGAAGATGCCTATTTGAATTTAAGTAACATTTTTGATGATACGCATCAGAGAAAGAGAGAGAGACTGATCGAAAATGTATTTTGCAAATTTAAATAAATACAATGTTATTCCTAATTTCTGTACAAGCGATAAAAATTTATAATTTAATGGACATTATTGATTTCTTCTGTTCGAGTCGAGAGTGAACTTGTCGATATGGTGTGCCAGATTCGTGCATTCTTATGTTATTTTTTGTGTGCGCAAAATTTTTATTGATCTCACGAAATGAGTGCTTGGTAGAAAAGATTTACAGTGATAGATAAAGCAAATGTATGTATGAGAATATAATGCATTCATTGGCATTCGATTTCTTTCGTAATAACTGTAAGTACGTACGAACAAAGACGTGCAAATGCTAACCAACTGAATTCGAAAGTAAAAATATCACTTATTATTACTACTATTTTATCAGAATGATCTGCTTTTATAATTGATGAAGACGTTTGTTGAAAAACATGTATTTTATATTTAAAATGCAAACTGTCTTGCTTCCGTAGTTTGCAACTGTCAATAATCAAATTATGCATAGCGGCCGATATTTGCTCACCATTCACTATTTTTATTGGTACAAAAATGATTTTTGTACCTTTTCACGCTCATTTATATTTTCTGTTGCACACAACAAAAAGTGCATGAGAATGCTATACGACGACAACATGCTACCGGAAAACCCCAGATCGATCCTCTCGGAATGACTTTTTGTAGCAAGCCAGGTGTTTTTGCAAATTTGTTTTGAGTACGAAGAATGTTAAAAATTCACCAATTTACTGATAACAATCACCTTGAAAGAAGTAAGCCATATTGTTCATAAATAATAGCTTGCATAATAATAACAACCGTAATTATAACGTGACTTTAAAAAAAATACAAACAATCATGTATATTTGTTACTGCATGCTGTCAGTATGTAACGCCGTACTCGTGTGTGTGCCATCATCACTATTGCCAACCAGACACGGCATTGGAAAAATATGAGTGCAAAAATTAAAATTTGAAAGTAGTGTGTGTGGATTTCGCGTTTCGCAAAACTGACACTAACAGACGTGTTTATATAACAGCAAAAGTAGTTTCAAGCGAATGAAGTTTAAAATGGCGCATGCATGCAACTCACAATTTTCAGCCGGTGCAAGGATTCACAAGATCGCAAGTGCACGGCTCTTACCGACGACGACGTAGTCTACCAATAATAAACATCCATACAAACATACATGCATAACAGCTCTCGTTGTATAACGTAGTTAGTCGTTTGTTTGCACAGAAAGTAAACCAACAAACAAAAACAACAACAACGGCCACCAACCACCGCTACCATGCATGTAACTTTATAGGAAACAGTGATACACACGCTGTGCGCTCTGCTATTATTATTATTATATATTTGTAACTGCACGGGAACGTCGTAGTTTAAGTGAGAGCATTAGGGTGATACAATGTTATTGAAATAACAATGATAATGATAACAGTAACACTTGTAAAAGTTTGCTCCCATCATCACCACCGCCATCGTCATCATCATCATCATCTTGAGATTGCAGCTGAGTATTTAGGTTTGTAGGTCACATCTCTACATGTCCATACCCAAATCACTGTCTGTCTGACTGAAGCGACCATGGTATGAACTTAACTTACTACTACGCTGCGTTCCGATGGCGATGCTGCGCTGTTGCTCGGTGATCTTGCTACTCCTTTTTCGCATAGCAGACACACGGCATCGCCAGAAAAATATGTGGCTTTGCAAATATATACTTATAACTCTGTATGGCAATTGGCGATGGCAGTGCTAAAAAGCACACAAAAATAGCGGTACTTGTAGTACTACCAGAGTGTTAGTAGTAGTAGTAGTAACCATGTTTATTGTTAACTATATATATAACTTTTCTACACCAGTAACAGTACCACCGCATCAAAAGAAATCAGCAGAATACTAAATATGAGTGGACACTACCGTCGTCATCATGATCGCTACAACGCCATAATGCACACCGCAACGTAATAAGAAAAAAAAATCTGAAATGAACTGAACAAAATCTTTCTTTTTGGCCTGCTTGGTCAGTAACCAACCCTTTACAACAACATGCATGTATTATGATGATGATGATGATATTTGTTTACAATCACTCATTCATTTCTGACGCTCTCTCTCACACACACACTCTCTTTCTCTCTAAACGACAAAACAGCCAGTTAGTGAAGTTTGTCCGCACACTACAAATCCTTCCTACAGATGTATCGTAACGCAAAATATTTTTCTACCTATGAACTGTGACAATATAATGTGTCTCGTCTTCCGCAGAGTGTATCGGTATTGTAATACTTATATTATATACAAGAAGCTTTTACAATAATGATGGCAGTGATAACAGTGTAGTCTTTTCATTCATTCATTCATTCGTTCCCTGATGATGTGCAGAAGATTGAAAATAGATTGTGCAAAAGTAAAAATATTTGCACATATTAAGGCTAGTGTGTTAGTATTATACGTACTGAACATGGAACAAATGTTAGAGTAACCGTTAGTTATTATTATGCTATCAGGAGGAGACGCTACTGACAGTCTGCAATCAATGATGTATGTCCTTTAAAACGGTGTATAAATAAATGCATATACACATGATAATAATTCTGCATGGAAGTGTGCTTTTGAGTTGGTTATCTATTATTATGTGCTTTTGGAGTCTGTCTGCCTGAAAAATACAGAGTTGTATGACGTTGTCCTTAAATCTAAAGTTCAATTTTCAGTTAGGAATAATGTCTTTATTTGGTAAAGAATGAATATCGGTATAACGTCGGTATGATGCTGTAAATAGAATCGTACCGTAAGTGCTACCACGGACTTATAGTCTCTCAATATGAGCCAGTAATGGAATTCCCATTTTTCCATTTCACCATACCATAAAGCACACATGCGACTACAACTCTCTTCTTATACGGGACTCCACTTGTGAGCTGTAAATTATCCGCTATATGACTGCAGGCAAGGTAGTCGTATTACCCAAAAATGCTATATATTATGCATTGGACGAGGATTCGATTATCGTCAACAGTAAAGTAATGTAAAGGACTCAAATGGCCTTGGATGTGTATGTATACGATACTGATACATTATTGGCAGTTAACAAGTATTGCCGTTCATTATCATATTTTTTTCGTACAGACATCACCTCTTCTTATGCACACTGCTCGCACACCTGTATTTTGTAACTCCTTTCGCTTAGCATATGCTTTTCCATTTCTGTTTCTAGGAAAATGTTTTCACAAATGCTTTAGTGTTGCTCACACTGGAGAAACGGCAAAACACGGGATTTTGTGTTGACGTGAGACTTCCAGAAATTCTTCAAGGCCAGTAAGGGAATGCGCTTCACAGGCTTTTGTAGTACTTATTGCTTATGAATCAAAAGCGTCAAAAGAAGCTACAATGAGTTATGCCGACTGGGAGTGTGGTTTCGCAACGGTTTTGTTTACATCATCTCATCAATATTCGCACAAGTGCAAGTCACAAGTTGTAAGGAGATTACAATGCTTATAATCTTATTTGAGTATGCTCAAAACTCGTGCGTCACTTCTCAAAAAGAGATGAAAATCAAATAATGGGTACTACGGAAATATGAACCCGTTAACACCGGTTCCGGGTGACAAACATAAAAAGAGCTACAAAGGAGAAATTCTTTTTGGTACTTACATAAATCAGGATGACGAGTTCACGACTTTCCACACAAGGGCCCTAGTAATGAAAATGAATTTCCTGGAAAACTCTCAATTTAGTCCTTTCTTTTCAACTGTAGAGCACAAACCGTTCAACTGAGTAGATGAATAGTCAAATAACAAATCCACTGTCAACAAACTTTTCTGAGTCTAGCGGAGTGTCAACACTTCAACATGAATCGCTTCCCGGGGACAAAGACGGAGTCTAATACAACTAAAATTATTAACAACTACAAAGCTAGTTTTTGTACACTTCGTTTCCTTAACCGTTGTGTTTGAACAAGGTGGCAAATAAAGTTTGATGTAACTATTTCTATTCAACAATCGACTCTACAGCACAAAACATAAATTTTACGCCTATACGATAGAATTGGGTCAAGTGTCAAGATTTCACGAAAAGATGCAAAAACTTTTTCTGCTTGTCTCTTGCTAAACGCTTGGAGCTCTCTCATTGTGAACGTATCAATGCTCTCCGAAGAGTGAGTCGCTCTTCTGCAGCGGCACCAAGACAGAATTCACTCACTTCCTTTCTCGCTCCGATCCAACTAGTTGTTAACTTGCTTGGCTGCATGCTTATGAGAAACATACCAAATTACTATTATACCATTCCGTGCTTTCAGCCAGCCATCAAAACACCAACAAGAAGAGTAGGTATAGATGAATACACACGAAAGAGAATTTTTGTAAAGCACAAAACATTACGTACCCAGCTTACCCAAGTTGGTTGAGTTTCTAGTCTTGTCTATTGAATGGAATGGTGGTCTGCGTGTTCGTACGTTATGTGGTTCTGTGAATCTGCTTTGTTGTTCAAGGCTTAAAAGAGCGAAAGAACCACAGCATAGCAGTGGTAGCAGAAACCATGTGGGCATGCATATAATGTGTAGACAAGGAACATACTAAAGTATTGTTGTCGAGTAATGCTTATACTACGTGAAAGATCCTGGGGATCCCCTGGGAAATATTGCCTTGATGTGGATGCAAGTTAACATAATATCTGTGTGGACTCGTGTAGTGTTGTGATACTGGTGAAGAGTAAGACAGCGAATCCTTCTTATGAAAACTAATGTAATTTTAGAAATAAAGTATCGCTCACATGTTCACAAATTTTTAAAAAAAATTCCACTAGAAATCAAACTTTTTAGACGATCAATTTTTAACTTCATGGTAGTTCAAGCATTGATGACACTCGTCTAAAGATCAGGGAACGCTATATTATATTTCTATAACGATAATTTAAGCAACTCTCTGGATACCCCAGAGCGTTTTGGGAAACAATGTAGTTTCATGGGAATTATATAATTTTCGATTTATAGGAAATCCGTGGGGAGAACAATGCAAGCAAACTGTTCAGCAAAAAAAACAATATCAGATAGCATTTTTGTAATTTTTGGGTAACTTTTTAAAATACTTGAACTTATCAATCCGTACGGTTAGATTCGTCGTAATAAACCACAGGCCCTGGTTGACGTCCAAGAAAAATGTCGAACTGAGATTACAATGGATCATAAAGTGAACACCGCTTTACCGGTCAGAAATGAAAGAACTGATGAAGATGTATGTCGTATGTACCGTACCGGTTTACGAAGCGCTGCAGCTTTTTTGCAGAATTTTATTTAAAGACTGCAGCAGAGGACCACATATTTCTCACAGGTATAGTTAAGTACCTATGTATGTGCAAAAAACCAAGTTAGAGCGAATGATGCGTGCTTATATCCGTATAGTGAAAGATACCGGGTGTTGTTGCTTTTTGTTAGTGTATCACAATGTTTAAGTCACAACATTTTTGCAGTTGTGCACCATAAACATGAAAGGATAACCCAAGGCCCAAGGTACATATTGAGAAATGTACACAAAATTCACAACATCACCAGGGACTTCCACCATGCTATCCAGCAAAAATGTAACCCTGAATATGATGCTGGAAATAATATATGATACTTTCCAGTTTTTACCGTTTTACAAAGGAACATAGTATGAGAATTATTGGTATTGTAAACAACAGATAAATTACGCACACACATTGAGTAATTAATCTTGCATTTCGTAGCCATTGTCTAAATATGGAATACTACGTATAGATTTACTCATTACACTGGTTAATAAAAACTTGATACGCCGGCAAAAATCCAGCTTTCCTTTTGAATAACATTTTGTCAACTATCTATAATGATATATAAGATATATATAATATATATATAATTTTAATCCGAAATGCGTACATTTGGTTGGAATAAAAAGTGAAAGTAAATAAACCGTTCTTTGAAGCATGTTATATTACTTCAAAAGTTTGTTAGTTTCTAACAATTTTTTTCTGCAGTACTTGTTTCATTTCATATTACTCATTTTGTCGTGCCCAAGAGTCTAAAAGACCTTGACAAAAAATAAGTTTTTCATGCTTTTATAGGAAGTGGAGTGGAATAGAGATTACGCAACACTCGTGAACTCGCAACGGAAAGTGATACATAATATATTGTGTGAGTCGTACCTCATGATTTAAAAATAGCACAATTTACACGACAACTTGCGCAGTTTTGGTTACATACCAACGACAGGAGAGTTTAAAGTTGTAACGACACATGCTTTTGTGAACTAACTATGCTTTAAAATTCGTGAACTAACCATCATTCATTTGGTTAAATGAATTCCAATTATAAGATGTCCTAAACATTTCGAAAGGCTCCCTATAAAGCAATGGCTATGCTCATGAATAATACATAACTTAAAAGTATTGCATGTATTTACACTTATTTAGTAGTTGAGTGTGAATATAAAATGCCTAAGAAATAAGAACTGGCTTAACGTTCAACAACCTATTTAAATCCTAATTAATATCATATTGTTAGCGTCATTATTTATCCTTGACTTGTCGCATGTTCCCATAAAATAATGATGATGTAGTCTTTTCACCGGTTCACCTGACGTTTTCATTAACATCCAAAGGATACAATACAACTTGTACGACGATTCATGGTTTCAAAAAGACAAACGAACGAACGGACTGGCAAAGCTATCTATATAGGGAGTACACGACAACCATAATACTTTATATAATGTATTTTTAGCATTTGAAATATCCATCAGAGTCTCAAGTAAACTTACGAATAGGTAGGTATATACACTAAGGCAAAGGGCTCTGACGAAATCATGTTTTGGAGAGGAGACCTTAAGTAAAAAAATCTAAGCAATACATTCAAAGAACAGAACAAAACCCATCAACCACCAAGAGTTATCATTCAGCTGCACACAACATTCAATATTATTAAAGTAGTATGGATAGGGTGATGCGTGTGCTGTACTTAAGGCTCCCCCTCATGCGTTCACAAAAAAAATGAAAAAAATATTGTATTTTTTGTAACGCAACTCCACCCTTAAGGGGTTTCGTTATGATTTCCATTTGTCGGTGTCCAGTGTCATGTACCATTTCAACTGGGACTATTGGGAGCCTACAATATACACAATTCCTTTAACAAAATTGGACAACGACATATCATTTGGGTGCATTTTGACCGACAAAATGGTGTTATGTTTAGATATCTGGTCTAACTAAAACTACAATAATGGTATGGTACGGTAATATGTGAATGTTGGAACGATAATATTGTTTTTTTTATGTATTTAATTCTCCTCTCATTTGTCACAGTAGTGTATCAGTTGGTAGTAAAGGCATTAGAATTTTTTCATTTTGAATTTATAAAACCCATCAAGTAATGACATTTAAATCATATTCTTCCCTACTCTCACCGTCAAAATTAGTCCCATATCTTTAAATCTGCAAGTCAACTGGTGAAAATGAAACATGATAATTATCTACGGAGCTGAGTGAGTAAACTCGGAAACTGTAAGATGATGATAGTGTACAAATAAAATTTATTTAGTTTTTCTATCCATGTGTCATAAAAGGTTTAAAAAAACCAATAATTTTCAGTATTAGTATTGTTTGCTAGTAGCATAATATCGTATAATCACATATGTATCTAGTCCTATTCGAATTAAAATAAGGGGCACGTATTTAATTGTGCCTAGTACATACCTATTTGCTTTCTCTTTTCTTTGTGTTTCTGTTCCCTTTGCGTAAGTAAATGGCCTACAAAGGTTCGCATAACATAGAGTAAACCATCGCTTTTACCAGAATTCCTACACGACTAGAGTATAACCCCTACTACATGACATTTACTTTTGGAGTTCCCGTGGGCGCAAAATATCGTTTTGGAGATAGACATTCCTGAAAAATATTTTTAAGAATTATGTTCTATATGTTTCCCAATTGATATTTTGCATCAACAGAAACGACAAGATCCAATCAATTTTACAAAAAACTTTCAGTGACAAGGGCTATAACACATTATGTATGTGCATTACATGTCTGTGACCGCTTCTCACTTGGGTAGAAACAAGCTCTCCTTGATTTTTAACATGTCTATACTATAACTCATATAATCTACACCAATATTTCTTTGATACTGTGTGTAAGTATGCCAAGTTTGAGCCAGATTGGTGAATAACTGTGGCTTCCAGTTGGGATCAAAATTCATAATCGTTACGGTTTATGCAAGATCCCAATATTTCACACGTTCCCTGTTTATAGTATAACACTGTCTGCTACGTTTCATCAATTTTAAACGGCGGTTTCCATAACCAAACTTTTAGTGACAATAGCAATAACATAGTGTTATACGAACATGGCATGTGCGACACCCACTTGGGACTTGGCCACGGGCACACTTGAAATTTTAGCATAATTTACATTCCTAGTCAGAATGTTGGACGAGTGATTTGATGTGGAAATGACAAGGATGATTATAGATCGAAGAGAGCCCAATACCGTTAAAAGCGTTTTTCAGGTCAATTGTCTTTCAGGTATTCATAAATTATGATGGAAATAAAATTGCGTCTGTTTTGACCCTTTGACACAATGGTTTTAATTATGGTTCCAATGATGTGTACCATAGGCAATAAATATAACCATTCCTTCTCCTTTACCTACACTCAGCCCCGTGCCGCTGATTTGTACGGCCTGGATTGAAGTAAAAAGTACGGCCTTTGAATTAGTTAACATGGTAAATTATGGAGGTAATTTTGTTACACATAACTTGACAGTAATCGATATTTAAATTCACATAACCTTTTAATAAGTATCTTCTACATTGGTAATGGTAACTACCATGGGCATAAACTATTTTGTCATAAACCAATCTTCAATTAAGAAAATGTCAACACTTTGTAGCAACTGAAACTGGCATTGTTAAAAATATACACCGTGCTGTATGATAAATTTGGCATTAATTTAAAGTTTACCCTTTGTCAGCAAATTGAGACCATCCATTGGTTCTTGCGTCCGAACTCCTACATGGTTGTACAGCAAATTTCATTAATTCTACTCCCTTCGAAAAATTTATTTGTTTATCATTATTTGATGAAAATTATAGAATTATTCAAAATATTTACATTATGTTTTTTTTAAAAGTTTAATGTGAACTCTACCATCAAAGAAAGAAAAATTCAGCTCTATTATTTTTTAAAAATACGTATATTTCTTAAGTGAGCTTATTCATGAGTGGCTCATAATTTTTTTTGGCGAAAACGATCTTTATGGAGGCCACTTTCATTAACGTCTTTATATATACCTACATTGGATGGTTCTTGTTTGTTCCTCTTAATTTTACAAAAGTAAACACATCAGCAATGTCTAATGTTTTTGCTTTTTGGGTACATGGCTCCAAACTTGATTTCGTCAGGATTTTAGTGTCCGACTGAGTGGACTCAGTGTATTTAGGTGCATTCAAAGTCTTTTGACATATTTTTATTTATTATTGCTATTATCAATCGATCTACGAACGCCAGAAAATCGTTACTGATGAGAGTATTTAAATCTTTTACTTGCAGACGGTATATGTATAGTCATTATTACTGTAACATTATCATAACAATGAATTAGATACGACTATTTTCGTAACTCTTAATTTTAATTATTTTATTGTCGATTATTAAGATAAGATACAAAGCATGTGAAAGAAAAATAGCTCAAACCAACTGCACCTAGGATGTGAATTCTTAGATATATAGAACGCAAGAAGAGCAACGACACAATATGTTGCCATGATATATCTATCATGATATATATATATAAACTGGTGCATGTATCAAAAAATAGCGGCTGAGTTTTTGAATTCAGCACCAAAATCGTGACTTCATTTTTTATTACTTCTTGTACTTTAATACCCCTTAAACGGACCCTTTTATGCTGTTACTTGCTATGTGCATCTTGTCTCTAAACTGAACTTAAAAATAATTAAAGTTTATATTTAGACCCTCAAGTTACCCCCTGGGGTTAAACTTATTCACTTCAAGTATGCCATACAGATACCAGTGCCCTAATGTACCTGTGTTCCAACTTTAAACCAAAATGGCTAAAGTTTATATGTAGACCCTCAAATGACCCCGTGGGGGTCATCCAAATTCACATAAAGTATAGCATAGATTTACTAATGCCCTGTGTTGTATTTCGGTTTGCTTTGGGGCCTGTGTTCAAAATTGTGCTGTACGGGTAATTTCTGCTGTGGGGATATGTACATACTTGTTTGAGAGCGTAATTCTCAGCCGTTGTTTATTGGTTAGTTGAGAAGTGAGCGCGGGCGACGTGAAAGATTTTGAGAGAGGTGGTTGGTGTCGCCATGATGTCTCTCAGTAGTTTGCTTATTCAGCTGATATGCCATTTCTGG
>JAHZNB010006997.1:0-17076 GCA_027744295.1 Callyntrura guangdongensis | reverse complement strand
AATTTGGTAGCTTATTCGCTGAACGAAGAGAAAGTGGGATTGGAAAACTCTAGATTTTTTGTTCCTCCAGAAGAATCAGGATAACGTATTGGTAAAGGCATATACGGTATTTGGTAAAGGCATATACGGTATATGGTATACCTCTATTATGTTAGAAGAAAATTGGCTCGCCTGGGGTGAAAATAAACATGTGGTGTTCTATAGACTATACCATGAATCTCTTTTCTAAGTTCTCTACTGTTAAGTTCCTATGTCATATAGTCATACATTTGAAAAAGATTTCCTTCAGACGATAAATATAAAAACTCATTTTAGATTCAATTTGTAGTAAATAGCTTTGTTGAAGGCTTAGTGAGCTCCAGGAAATCTCTTGGGTCTTTTTATTAATCGGGATTTTTTGTCCAATCGCATAAAATGAACTAATGTCTCAATTAACCTTAATTACGTACCAAAACAAAATCACATTTGTAGTCATGATTTGATGGAGAGCGTATGAAACCATTAAGATAAATAATGGTATTGTGCTCAAGCGGCATTCTGTTACATAAAAAAATAAGATTCTGGTTGTCTCTCACTTTGGAGTCAATCTGATCGTTGAAATCTTTGGAATCCTTGCGATTGTCATTTAGATTTGTATGTATTTGTGCAAATCAATGTTAGCCGACAGGACAGTGACTTTTTTATTTCTCTCAATGTCATTCTACTTGAAGTAAAGTGCTACTAATTCTCAAACACAACCTTCGTTATAAGTTCATGCAATGATTACTGATTAGCTATACTAGCCAGAAAAATCCTTTATCTCCATTATCGTGACAGAAGTAAAGAACCATTAAGTATGTAACAATAATAACGGTAATAAATATTCCAACTCCTCACTAACAACACATTCTTTACATTCATCCAGTAAAACGAAAACAGAACCCTCTGGTTTCGCCCAGCGTTGACGAGCGTCGTCGTTTCTTATAAACTTGTCGCCTCATCTCTGTCTCTCTCTCTTCTTCGATGCGTTGCCTTGCTATTGTGTGTGTCAGCTAATTGACCAGACCAGACCATAAAAAGGATAACGCAACATAAGTGCATAATATATAATGCCCAGAGCATTCCAATTTCCTCCCTGTCTACCGAAAAGGATCTCTTGCGCTGTGTATACTCCCATTGCCATCATCACATAATATAATCTCATTCACAAACAAGAGAGCGAGAGAAGGGACAAAGCTGGATTACACGCATAGCTTGTTTGTGTATTGAAGAAGAAAAAAGGAAGACAAGGAGAATTAAAGGACGGACGATCAGTCGTCGTGTTGGACGGCAAATTTTTGTGACGTGACTTGTTCTTCTTTTTTCTTCTTTTTGTAACAGCACTGTCGCTACTCTTTCTAGAGCTCGCCCTGGCTGCTCAACTGATTTGTATGGCCTGGTCTGGCAAAGCCCTACAAATACACACATCAGAGCCCATATTATATTATACGAACGCATAGTTATTGAGTCGCAGAGTCGGTTACTCTTTTTCGTCTTCGCCGTCTGCCGTTCCTCGCTCCCATTCACTCAAGCCAACAAGCAGTCACTTCACCTCAGTACAGGTCTGGCTGGCTGCGGTAGAAGTATGCTGAAACAAGGATGAAGGATAAATGCAGACACAAAAAGATTCAAGAAAAACACAATCTTGTCCTCTACGAATATCACACGTAGACGCTGTATGATTACTGAAAAGATTACTAACAGTGCTAACTACCACGTATAAACTCTCATTTGCTTGTCTGCCAATGCATCCTCACAACGCAGCCATCATCATCGTCATCATCACCATCAGCAGTAGTATTTGTGGCAGACAAAGGAGTCGAACATAATTTGCATCATCCTCAGAATCATCTTAACAGCCGCGGTAGAAGAGCAGGAGTAAAAACGACTATCCCTACCTAACCTAACCACATTTTATCATTAAAATACAAAGTGTACTACTATCATTATCCATCTGCGCGTCTTCTCCTTCTGGCTCTACTCGTCGACGTCCAAGACGGTGGTGTGGTGTTGTGGGCTAGTGTTGATGTTCATCATTGTTCTCCGTTCTCATCATCATCCATCCATCGGAGCAACAGCACAACAGCAGCTTCAACCATACAACAGCACATTTCGGCCAACAACAGCATAAAATGCATACTTTGAAATTTTTTACAACAAAATAATAATGATAATAATAATAACAACAAGTAACGTAACATAACAGAGTACAGAGTATACGCACATAAAAAAGAGAGAGAGATATTATTTCTTTTATTTCTCCTTCGTTTTCTTTAACTCGTCTCTCTGCTCATTCATATATGATTATCTGAATCTCTCTCTCTTTCTATGATTATTATTGTCGGTGGAGGTGGTGATATTGTATACGCTTTGAACAAGGGAACGAGACGAGGATAGAGCCAAAACATCATCATCATCTCGTCAGAAAACAGAATCAGAATCATCATCACAGCCCGCAGCACTCTCTGAACACTAAACTGATCTTACCACCAACCACACACAAAGCGCTGCACTTCTTTCTGGCTGCACTGCTGCTACATTGTAAGTAAACTTATACTTTTAAAATTCAAGAATACCTATCTACCATAAAATTTATGAAGTAGGGAGCACGTTTAAAAGTAGTTTTTTTTTGGTTGTGGTCGCAGGCTGATAATATCGTATGTAGGTAGGTACACGTTTGCCCCAAAACAACATTGCGATACACAACGTAATCATATTATCTCTTTCTATATGTGTGTAAGAAAGAATGAACGATGAACCTATACATCGTATATTATTTTATTATCATTCATGACTCAGGCATGTTATGCGTACCATAACATTTGGAGAGAGAAGAGAGAGACTCACACTTTTGCCATAACTTAACTACTTTGCGAACCAATAAGCTAACAAGTAGAAAAGAACCAAGTACGTAGTAGAAATAATAATAAGTAGAATTACCTTTATTATGCCGTCATATTGTGTGTGTCTGTAAAGTAAAGTAACCAAGTTAGCTTGCATGTGTTTTGAAGTAATAGTAAGTTGTAGTAAGTAAAGAGTGTAGTAGTAGTGGCTCATCACAGCCGTCGTCTGGAGTCTAGAGTCTAGACAGACATCCTTTTTAACACAGTGTGGTACATGGCAGAGAGAGATACAGACAGACACATACCCACAAAAGTTTTTATCTTTTCGTGTTCTGTGCATTCAGGACAGGATCGTCTACCAGTACGACGACGACGACTAGTAGTACTACTCCCACATAAAAGCGTAATAAATATTATAATAATAATAATGTTAGTAATGAATATCATACATATTAAATAAAATAGTTACTTTCAGCCTTCAGTAAGTTGTTTGAAGAGGGAGTGTGAGTGTGAATGTGATCGTGATACAATGATGATGAGTTGTTGGTGATAATAATAATTTACTTTTTATTTCATGCTGTCTCGTCAAACCTCATCGTCATCATCTGCAGCAGCATTGCATCTTTTGTGAGGAAAAAAACCACTGCAATAGTTCTGCAGTTATGTGAGCTTGACCGTATGGATTTTTCTTTTTCCCTGGAAAGCCACACCATTAGCACGGGAAACGACGACGAGACCGGAGTGATAATATGAGTTTTTTAAATTGTGTGGGGCAAACATTTTGTCTGTAGTAATGTGGCAGAGTTCTTGGAAATTGGGAGCATTGCTAGGAATTTTAATCGTTGTGCTGTAAAGCTGTGACGAAAAAAGTTTAAGGTGCACACCGTCATAAAGTGTATAAAACGAGCAATAAAATGTCGTAGACTAAAAATGTTATACAAACGCTGCCATTTAGAGTAGGATTTGTTTGTGTAATTCATAAATGATCTCTGTGATTGAGCTGATACTTTTTTTAGTGGCACAAATGTCAGTGATTCGGAAAACAGTGACAATGGGAAACAGTTTTTAATGGAATATGCAGAGATAATTTAACAATTACCTTGCATTTATTTCAACAAACAACGACATTGCCATTTATCACTGCTCCAGTAAAGTAATTTCACAATTTACATTATATTTCCACAGAATTTAGGAGGTGAGAAAGCAAGGCTTGTTATTATTTATGTTAGATGATAATATTTAGGAAAAACGAATTTACAAGTTGTTCATTGCTTTCAGGGAAAGTTACAAAAGCAAACAATCAGTAGTGATAAGTTTTCGAATACTTTAAAAGCGCCATTGTTCTTCACAAATCAAATGTGTATTGTCGTCATTGTCGTGCCTGGTTCAGAAGTGGTGCAATGTGACAAAGAAAAAATAATTACTACTTCTTGTAGTAGTTTATGTTTTATGTGGAATAAGAACTTGGTTCGTTATTGGGTTGACAATCGTCATCTCTTGTTGGTCTTTGATGCAGGGAAAATTAACAGTGCAGAAAAAATCAAAAAATTTTGGGATAAAAGTGAACTGATTGGAATGTTTCTCAAGAGAAGGGAAAGCTTCTTGATTTCAAAGCATCTGTAAATAAATAGCAATACACATTCAAAGTTCATTAAATTCCCAAAGTACAAATCTGACATCCAGTTCAGCTATTTCGGTAGCAAGTGAGAAATTCAAAATCTTAATTTAAAAAGTAGTAGTTTGTGAATCACAACTTGTGATTCACAAGTGAATATATTGTACATAAATTAGGATAAATCGAAACGTTGTACATAGTGCTGTTGTACAATTACGCAGGAGAACGAACGAATCCCAGTGTTACTTCAGTCAAATATATAGAGTACTTTAAGTTGGTATAAGAATAATTTGTTTGTAAAAAAGTACGAACAGTCTTGATGAGGAGCTGCTGAGTTGGCTGGTTGGCTCCGTCAATACATCAATCAAAATTATAAATACTTGACAATTGAAATTTTCCACATGAAAATACCGCCATCTTCAGTTTCTACATCTCCGACTTCAGTATCACCACCATTGTCACCATCTGCGTCAGGTTTGGAAATCTCCATGATGGAAGGGAAACCTAGTCCACACTTGAAGAAAGTTTTAAAGAGCTACCAGCTCACAGCAGCAAACACATTGAATGGCCCTAATTCCGTTTTGTCAAGATTTGAACACGGTTCCCCTAATCCAAATACATCCACGTCATCTTCCTCCGGCCCGACCTCGGCTGTCAATATAATCTCCAGTTCCTTGGCAGCCTCCCATGGGAGCCTCATTGGAGGACCACCACATTACGGGCTAAAAATTGAAAAATGCGTCAAGGCCCTAGCATCCGGTGAATTGCATCATGGCGTTGTAAGCCCTGTCGGCAGTGGTAATCAAGGCCCTATGAAATTGTCTACAGTGCTAAAATCCCGAATGGATAGTGGAGCACATTATTCCGCACGGCCGACCAGCCCAGAATCTCCAGACAGAGACAGAGACAAAGCCATTTATACAAGAGATGTCCCTAATTCTGTTGGAGGTGCTCCTTTACTTTGTATAGAAAAAGGAATAAAAAAGGAACCTGAGGAAGAGGTCATTGTCCAGTCCAACTCAATGGATGATATTTTAGAGCCGGTTATGGTTGGAAAGCACGGAAAGCATGGAGGTATGAACGGTCGAAGCAGTAGCTTGACCAGTTTCACAAGCAGTAGCGACAGTAGAAGTGAAAGCAGTTGCAGCCCAGTTAACACCGCATCCAGCCCGGTGGCGACAATCAACGTTAATGTTGCTAGCTCGCTCGTTCCTTCTTCTCCCGTTCCACATTCATCATCCTCACTCTGCGCCGCTGGAAATTATCCAACTAGAAAGGACCGGTTACGGGAACACACTCCGGAAGAAATGATGGCCGCCACGACACTCGCGTACGTTAAGGAGCTGCCACCAGAGGGACTCCATGTCACACGAGAAGTTATTCAAGTTGGACCACCTTCTTCAATAGTGGCAGGGCCGTTAGGAATCAAAAGCCATCACTCTATTCTCAACAGATCACCTTCCGTTTCAAATGAAATGCGGGGACTTACCAGTCCTCCGAGTCCGCATACTTCTAACAGTAATCCACTACCGCCAGTCATGTATCAACCACAGCCACCACCTATACTCAGTGTACCGGATCGATCCCGCACTGAAAAGTTGGAAACTCTCTTGGAAGGAGAGTACATTTCATGCTTTGTTGTTGGAGGAGAAAAGAGGCTTTGCTTTCCTCAAATTTTAACATCAGTCCTGAGACCTTTCACTTTACCTCAGATTAATCAGGTATGTCTCTCTTGTACTTTATGTCATTTCAACCTTTTCCCTTTGCTTTTCATACTCGTAGTACCATCAGCGTAATAATTAATTTAATTATTGCCTATTTATCCACGCTACTACCACTACCTCTACTATCAACATCTCTTGAGTTCTTGATTTTGTGATTTACAAATAAAGCAATTAGTTATTAGTATGGATGTACTGGCAATCTTCATATTTCATTTAAAGCAAGTACTTCAACGTACACTTTGTAAAGGTGTATTAAATGGCGAGGTGAAAATGTAAAATAACGTGGCATTCCATTAACAGGTTTCATGCCTACTTCAATTGACGCTACTTACTCGAAAGGAAAAGTCAGATTTATTGACGAGAAAGTGTCCCTTAATTGCTATAAACATCAAATGTATATCAGCGTACGGAGGTTGAAATGAAAATTATGGAATGTATAATGTATTTACCATACAATCAACATATATGTAGTATTGGAGAAAGAATGATTCCTTGGCATAATGTATTATAACCTAGCTTTCTCTGCTGCTTTCACCCTATTGTATTAGTATTCTTATTGCATCTTACAAAGATTTCGGAAGAAGACGTAACGTTTACTAAAGTATAATATCATTCGTCCTTAAAAAGTCATGACATTACTTAGAAGTTTGAGTATAACATAGGAGATGTATCGCATAAATAATATTCTCATAATGGTAAAAATTCTCGTATGACCTGTCGTTCATCAACGTACCCAATGATGAAACTTTGATGCATATGACTGATGGAAAGATGGACTTTCAGTACGTGTGTACGTTTTTTATAGACATATTATGGGTACATAAAACACACTTTTTGCATTGTAAATTTCAATCAACCGCTCAGACCGGTTGAAAGAGTTGGAGAATTTTTCTTTGCATTCGGCATTGTACTACAAAATGATGTATGCATAGGCACCCTCCAAGGATTATTTGGTCATTTCAGATTATCCTATTCTCGTGCCCATAACAGTTAATGTGTGCTTGCTCGTGCTACCTAACGTTGAAAGTTACACGTAAAAATTATGAATTTTTAACATAAAAAGTTTGTGTCTGGTCTGACATAAAAAACATAACATGGATGTCTGCATGTCTCTCCTTCGTACGATTTTATTACGTAAGCTTACCGTTGTTGTTGTAATCCGTAAACTTGTTGAAAAAAAAAACTTTGAACTTTGGTATTTACGGATTTCTGCCGTCTATACATGCTGTCTGTATACCCCAGGAATTATGCTATCGTGTACATATCCATCAGGAAAGGACGCCTGAAGGTTTCCATTTGTTTACGTAGCACGGCAAACTAAACTTAGTTTATACATATGAAATACCTACCGACCATCGACCAAAGTAGAGTACCAGTACATAATAAATTCAATATCAATTACATTTACAATAGAGGAGAGAAAGAAGGAAGAATGAAGGAAAATGCTTATTCCATCCACCGGACATTTTTCTTTAAAGCGAACGCCACGACGGAATATCTAATATACGGCGGAAAATAAATATTTCATTGATCGTCCTCCCTAAATTATGCAAGGGTATTATTGGCCTGTCTGGTGCCATGTCATACAGTTCAGTAGGACAATATTGTTGACTGCTGACGGCGGCTTCCGTGTGCATGTATGTCTGTAATGTAGTGTAGAACTTGTAAGCGCCATCAGACAGAACTGACTCACGTATTACACGTTTTTGTGTTTCTTTCCCTGAGACAGCAAACCTATGGAATCGTGGTAGTGTATTTCTTTCTTTTTCTTAAATTAGCATGGTCTGTAGGTAAACTAGAACAGCGCCACGTATAATCATCGAGATGGACTGAATAATTTAGTGTTATCATTGTGGACCCTTTAAAACTTGTTTTTGTCTCTTGGTGTTATATCCCATAGACATACCTATATTTTCGCATTTATGCAAAGACAAATGTCATTTCATTTTTATGTACAAATATTTTATGAAGTTACTTACTGTCGTCTACATAGCGAGAATAAGCAGTGGTGCATCTTTCTTTTTTACATATCCAATTATGTACGCATTGGAGTTCACCTCAAGTCTGTGAGATGGTGATATTTTTGAGTCTGCCAATTGCGAATCTGTAAATTTATGTTAGCAGAAAACTATCACAGCAATAGTGCATAATGACACGCTGTGTAATGCAGAACTTACACACAAAACTAACATAAAAGCATTTCATAATGATAAATGGCTGGGTAATTGGATGGAATCAATAGAGCAAATTACGTTGTTGTAAAATTGCAAAATTTTGTTATGACTAGACAGCAGTTTGTAGGTACCTATTCAGCGAAGCGAAAGATTTTATCTCTTGATATATTTTAATTTTTCATTGTCTAATATTTTGCCGAGTTTTTCATTTTGTGAATTTTAAAGGAATGTAGTTTTTAAACCATCAAAATGACCAGATTACATTAACAAGACGAAAGTTTTAAGAGTCCGATTTTTTTCCAAAAAATATATTTAGAATCTAAACGTTGAATATAGACATGGATTTCTGTATTTGCAAATAATTAAAAAAAAACATTTGTTGTTTAGTATATAGTAACATATTCATGTGGTAAAAGTTTTGTTGCTCTTACTTTGCTGAATATGCCATAAACATTCTAAACTTTTACAAGCAAGGAAAAATCGCACATCTTCAAAATTCACACAATGTTTTTATTCACATTCGTATTGTCCTCCTATTGGTACTAGCACTTTGTATTCCTAATGCTCGTTGTAGTTTTAGAGTTAGGTACTTCTACTAGTTCTTTTACTGAATACGCGCATGTGGTTTTATGAAGTTGGCACTGTTGGCAGTGCAGTAAGTGCCAGACAAAATGGGGTTCAATTTACAACGTTTCTTGGAAACGACCATACACATTCTCTATGTTTTGATCATCCGGTAATGGTTTATCGTAGTACACTGTAGACACTATTTCATCGTCGTCGTAAAATAAATTCCTTTTCGTTCATCATTTGGAAAAGTACTCGAGTAGGTTACGTAGGTGTTTAGGTAGTACAAACAACAAATGACTTACGTTAGTTACCTTTGGTGTTAGGTGTAATACCACCTTACTACTTCCATTGTTCCATCTGTGTTGAATACATGTGATCATGCGTACATTTATGTAATCCCACGAGACACTTCTTGAAACAATTTCCCAGGAATTCGTTCGCATTTCCTATTCCAATTAGTATGTTGTTTTAGTATGGTACGTATAATAGTTTTAGTTAGTGGTAGCTCATTACATCAGTCTCCGTACACAATAAGTTAATGTTTGTTATATGGTATCGTTACTTTCCCTACTGCATATAGTGGCACAATGGACCCACTAATGAGATTTTCTTGTTACTGCTGTACTCTATTTTTATCCGTTTCATGTGAATATTAAAACGTTGCCATCGCAAATGTTGGTTGAGGTTGTGGTAGGTCGTTGTAAAAAGGGATGATATGTTATTGTAGGTCAGAAAGTCAGAAGCTGCCCATACCACCACTGATATTCTGGGATGACGTAACTGCACGCATTAATTAGTCTGTCGATGTACTGTCTAGTGTCTACTGCTTGTTTTGATGCCAAATTTAAAAAATTACTTTTTCTCTTTTTTATTAAGTTTTTTTAATCATTCATTTTCATGCTCCCTTCCTTACTCGACCCAATATATTATTTGTGTCGGATTGCTATTCGTGACAAATTAGGTAGGTGACCAATTTTAACCTACACGCTAGTAAAATTCCATGGCCTTAAACATAAAAAAATGCAGTCTAAAGGTCATCAAGTGTCTGCAAATAAACGCACAATATATTCAAGATATCATCTGATGAACATTTTTATAGAAGCAGATGCTTCTATAAAAAACACACGTAATTAGATAGGCATCATGACCATTCGTACCTTTCATACAACTGATACAACATACTACAAATAAAAGTGTCGTGTAGTTGTAGGAGTTCCTACTTTGTTTTCAGAGCGGCATGTGCCACGAACAGTGTGCCCTTTCTAACGTAGTTGTTGCAACAATAACTTATTTCGAAGTATCATTTAATGAAATGTTATTGACAATATGATTGGTGAAAATCAAAAGTGAGTGAATAATGTGCGTTTGGTTAATTATGAGTTTTTATTATTAATAATGATAGAATCATAGTTTGTTTTGACTGATTTTGGGTACTGGTCCCTTTGTTGTTGAAATATTGAAAACATTGACGATTGACAATGATAATTTGATATTGCGTTTGCTCCATTATTCACTCACTGCCATTCAGCTTGGTTTTATATTCAATAGTATTCATCATAACATAATATTATTCTTTATCATTTATCAAGAACTAGACAATTGTTACTGGCACGATTTGTGCAAACAAGTGTATGGCCTTCATTTTCAATGCAAGAAAATTCTACATCTTTGTTTTTTTTCATGCTCGATGTATCAGCTTCATGTAATGTATTCCTCATGTCTACCTTAATATGTAGCTGCATATGTATGTATGAAAAGATATGTAAGCACTAACAAAAAATTATGAAATAAAAAATGTGCGCTTTTTGTCTCACTCGGTTAAAATATGTATGGTTGAAATTTTTTTCAAAATAAAGGAACAACAAACAAGAGACTACATCATAGCGACTTGTAGTACCTGTATCCATTTTGGTGACACACACTAACGTTTGAAGATATTTCATCTTTTGTTGTTATTGACTACTGGTGTGAGATAGTTAATTGGCAAATATTCACTAAGAATCAATTTGTATCATGGAAATGGGGATAGTCACTACGTTATACTTTGGTTATACTGAAAGCACTCCAGTCAGTTATACTAAACTAACAAACCTGAACAAATATATACATTACATTTTATTTAATATATAAGAGACGTCAGGTTAATTTAGTTTAGTACGTACTTTTTGTACATAATATTTTTTTAGAAATCAGATACTTCATATAGTAGATAGTTTGCTCGATTTTTACCACAAATTGCAAATTCTATGAGTTCTTCGGGTCATAACCTTTTGGCATTGGTCATTCCCATCTCCCATTATGGGAGTAATCTGGCAACTATAAAGAAGGACATAACCATTAAATCCACAATGGTTTCTATTCGTCATATAAGATGGGTTTGCCTGACGCGACTGCTTTTTACTGTAAATATATTTTAATGATTGCTTGATAATTCACAAAGGACAAAATAATAACGTAGTATGCATGCAGTAATTTTATTACGGTCTTTTGAGGGTCATTTTAATAGACAGACAAACAATGCTTGTGCTTGTTGACCGCTACTACTTAATTTGTTTATTGATTGCAAGCTAACTTTATGTTAGGTATCGTATGATGCGTGCCTAACCAGATTAAAATTAACGATTGTTTTTAAGATGTGTTGGTACATTACATGTTGAATGGTTTGTTGTAAGTCTAGACAATGTTATATCACTATCATTACAAGAATGGATATTATGTATGTCACGTGCAAGAGGATTCCCCATCACTATAAATACATTGGACTCTCGAAGTCTTGAGCATTTTATTACGCACCGTATAAATGAGTGCATAAAGATTGCTATCAGATATAATGTGTAGTTAATATTTTTTAATCAGATTGCATAGATCAGCATGTTCTTGTTGTAGATTGCATCAAGCTGATTGCTGAGTGTATTTATAGGAAGCGAGAAATGGGCCGGGTCGTTATGTGATTAGTACCAAGATCTATTTACATGATATTTGTACCTTCAATAGATAAACAGACTCTTCTCAGACACTCCCTATCTGATCACATTGTTGTGATTTATCCAAATGTATACTTGGACACAGTGTGCTAAACAAACATATTAAAGTATACATAATCTACGCATACGTATTTTGAAGCTGATTGTTTACCAAACAATCTTCTCTTTTCTTGTTATAGTTCAGATGCTTCATTGCACTCTTGTGTTTGTTGGAGTTGCTGCTAAATAACAATTACCAAAAAGTTTTACTGCACGTTGAGAGAATACTTAATTACCTTGTAAATTTTCATTCGGCAGTCTACCGTTCTTTATGCTATCACATCATATATACGGTAATGCGGTACTCTACCCTCATTATAACTTTCAACGTGGTTGTTGTCGTGAGCAAAAGAAAGACGACAGGAGGACAACGGCCATCATAATCAAGATGTTTAGACGGCACCACGACGAATTTGTAATGACGCCACCATTTTAGTGGTTGAAAAGGCAGACTACTATGATTATGATGGTCGTTTCAAGATTAATAATTTGATTTTTCATATAAACAGCAGTCTAGTGAGCTGCACATTTTTTTGCAAATAATTTGATTTTGTTTGAAATTAAGTATATACATATATATACACGGGTGTAGTGGGCGCATGAAATGGCTTGGCAAGAAAAATGCTTCGATCAGGATTACTACTACTATGTCAAGGTGCTTATATAGGAATCCTCATAGACAACGTAAGTGTGCTGTGATACGTTTTTATATATTACAAATAATACGAGAAACTGGTAAACAACAAAGTACTACACTTTACACTAGACAGGACAGATCGTTTGTTATGTCGTAGAATAATGTTCTATATCAATGTTAAGTTTTCCATTTATGTTTAAAAAAAATATGGTTAGTAGAAACCTACGGACTTTTAAATATATGTACATTGTCTCCTTGTCTACGTACGCATTATGCTGTCAGATTGTCTGAACGGGTGTTTATTTTTTAGCAGTAAATCCTACCCCTTTCAAAAATTTATTATTGTAATACGCTGTACATGTAACGCTGTTACTTGTTGTTACTGTTACTTTTATTAACGTGGTGTAGGTTGTGAATGAAGGAAATACGTAAAATTTTAGTCTTGGGTCCTGTAAATACACTGAATTAACTACATACCTGATGTGATCATAGTATTCTTTGTTGCGAGTCGTCGCCGAGCCGCACGCCAACTTGAACAAATAACGCGTACATTGCACGTAGAGAAAATGTAGACAAAAAACTGTAGTTAAGTTATTTATATAAAGGATTTTCTACAAAAAATGACGATGCCAACGATGATAGTGGTGATAATGATGCTGCCATAGCGAAGCATTTTGTATGCATTATTGAATAACATTTTGGTGTGAAGTATACTGCAATAATGGCGGCGGCGGTGGTGAGGGCACGTAACTCATCTTTTACATTAATGACTACTGCTTAAGCGGTGCAGACGCACGGAATCGTATTGAGACCAAGTGCGTTCATTCACTGACGACGAAATTTTGAAGGTTGAAATTACATTATGGCAAAAATCAACTAGTTTGTTCGTGAAGAACAGAGAAGTGAGAGACTTTGTTCGCCGCAATTCTCTCAGCGTCTCGGCTCAAGTACAACAACAGAGAAGACCTACTATGTGTACTTATGGTGTTATCGTCTTGTCTTATCGCTGTACGCTTCATATGTACTCTATGTACTCTGAGTATATGACCTAAGAGTGGAGATGGTGGAAATTTCCACTTACATTTAGGCGGACATAGATGGACAAAATAACATGAATCGTTCATAACTTCGTCCATTTGTCCACACTCAACACATCAATCCTGGCGGACAGTGGACATTGGGCGCACACTTTATACACTTCATCTTGTAACAAAATTCTACTATGTGTATTTCTACGTCTGGGTACACACAGGCAGTCGTAAACAACATTATTATCATCACGACCCCATATCCTTGCAGTTTTTTCCTTCCATGTACCTTCACCTCTCTCTTTCACATTCACACAACCTCTGTCTCTATCTCAATCTATGCTAAATATCAACGTATATATATATCTACCCTCAATAATTACACTATTATTATTATTGTTATTATACATTTTTGAGGAAGGTTATGATGAACAACGGAACTCGACAAACAAAAATGACTACGTTTTTTGCTAAACTTTATGATTTCAAATAATTTTGACAGCGTTTATCTAGACGGCATCAACGTATGCTCCAGTGCCTAAATTAAGCGCTACATTACTTTCTTGGCTGTTATAATGACACTATGACAAAATACATAATTTTCTGAAGGCAGCTGCGATTGTTTAAATAAATGTTGTTGTAAGGTAGTCGAAGCATCCAGCCAATCCTAAGCTATGGATATATACAACATAAGCTTGTACAGCATTTCCATTGTACTTTCCAACTTGTACAGAAACGGAAGTTTAAGTCATCATCATAATAATCGTAAATACAATAATTATTATTGAAATGTCACGATTATACATTACAAACGTCTGTGTATTTATTACGGCACGAGCAAAAATTTTTGACTTCTGTATATAACAGAATGACTGCATACTTCATATACGTATTATTATGATTGACGCCATTGACGGTCACCTTTGCCGAAATGATAAGATAATTTTTGTTTACCATCAAAAGTCTGCATCAGCATTTTTGTATTTCTCTTCGTTTTCCGGGATTGCTTTAAAGGACGCCAACAAAGTGACAAAAACCGCTGAATTAATGATTTTATGTTATATGGCAATAAAATAGAATGCGGTTATCATTTAACCAGAATTGCATACAGAGAGAAATGATAGCGGTTATTTTGTCTGATTTGGCAGTTTTTATTTTGTTGATTATTTTGCTAAATATGATGTAGTCGTAGCCATTTTCAAGTTGGACACTCTTGTGTTTGTCTGACTGCGTTACGATAAGCCAAAATTTTTGCCATTCTGGTTCGTGTTCTGATATTGAGAGTACTTTGGCTGAAGTGCTTTAACTTTTTAATTAAAACAACGGGAGCTCTTTGCACACTCGTATCACATTTTTACCTGGATACACACCATGACATGAGCGAGCAGGACTAACATTAAAACAAACATTGGTAATTGATCGATGCAGTCACACACATAAAATTGCGTAGTGGGTATATACCGTAACCGGCGTTATGCCACCATGGTGAACTCCCACCTAGGGTCTAACTGCCACCATGCCCAACTGTGAGAGTTTACACATAAAACATTGGTTAATACAGAATCTCTTGTGAAGTTAGTGAAACCAGCCAAACGAAGTAAAAGATAACTTTAAACATAAATTGGTTTTTAATTCTTCTAAACTGGTACTAACTGAACTAAACAAATGGCACTAAACTTACGTCGATAGGTGTTTTAGCGTGTCTTGCAATTAGTGAAACGAATTTGAAAAAATCATCTGAATGCGTTCTCAGTGTATTCAAAAGCAGTATAAACCGAACCTATATTATCATGATATGCTGTAATCTTATGTGAAAAGGGTGGTAAAGGTGACATGTAAAACTTTCTATACGAAGTTTTCTTGTTCGTGGAACATTTTCGTTGTTTGCTAATTTGTTACTCTCTGATCACGGCTTCGTTTTCGTTTAATTTCACGACATGGTGGGGCGATACTTATTACATCAATTTAACATCAACAACGCGCCAAGGTTTTTCACGTTCAAAGTTTAGTACAATAAAGGATGATAATAAAAAGAAAACTGCTTACATGCATATTTTTTCAAAGTTAATATCACGTGATATAAAAAATTTACAATGCAATACGAGATTTTTATCAAATGGTTGTAATGGTTTAAGTATTTACAGATACCACTGGTTTTACACCAAACAAAATAAACCCATCAGCAAAGCCGTTATTATGGTAGAGGCATTTTAATACTTCCATTTAAATAGTATCAGCACAGTAGGTGCAAAACAGCCGTTTCTTTCGAGCACGCATATACAAACAAGAAGAGAGGGGCTGTTGTGTGTGAACTGATTTATCTGGTTGAATGCACTTTTCGTCTGAAGTCTGCGTAGAGAGAGAAGCATTTTATGCACAGGACAAGGAAGAAATATATTGGCAATTTGATGTCTTCTGATAGTTTACCATCTATTCACATCCCATTGGTTTACTCAGGGCACTCATACTGACACATCATTATCATCATGATTATTATCATTGCACCAACCATACCATGCTCTTGGCCATTCATAATGATAACAGTAATAATAACAATAAAAATAAAAGGTCTGACGTGTATTTCGCAGTGCACAGTGCATTGCCACTTTTTATTTTAAAACATAACGACGCTGCACAGACTACAGACTGCAACATTTTGCATTTTTCATCCATAAATTAAATTATCCTGACATGTCGTGCCGTGTGCCACCACAGGATGTGATGCTGCAGAAAAAAAACAATGCAAAAAATAGTTGTGCAGTGCATGACCGGCGCCGGTGTTTGCTTACACTGCAATAATAAACACAAATCCAAGAGCCAATATCACACCATCGACACCGACACTACTTTGTAATGTATGTACGTCATCATAAGTCATAACAGTCCGTCCGTCACTATGCTACTCATCATGATATCATGAAAAGTGTATACATGCGCTATTAGCGACGGCGAAATGGTTGATGTCAGCAGGCCAGACCTTACTTTTACGCTGCCGTTGCCGTCGTCGTCACTCGTCGTTTCTTTTTTTACAACTTGCATGACACGAAAACAATAATCAGTATTTCAGGATTTCAATAATAATTAATCCTTTAAGATAATGTACTGGGTGAAGTGCAGTATATAAAATCCTGTCCTGTCATTTAGCTAAGCTGCATTTCTGTAATCTACATAGTCAAGTCATTAAGAAATACATACATGCTTTACATATCAAAATACGCAGGTTCTTTTTGCAAAGCACAACAGATTTGCAAGTGAACCTGTTAATTTAATAAGTACATGCAGTCTTTTAAGTGGGTTTGAAATCAACACTGTATTTATATAGAGCTACATATAACACTGAAAAATACATGTGTAGAAAAACACGTCTGCTAATAAGCAAGTTAGAAGTGAAGTTGTCAATATATTGCGTTACCGGTGCATTCCCCGTTTATACAGTTTCCCCGG
>JAHZNB010006996.1:0-11022 GCA_027744295.1 Callyntrura guangdongensis | reverse complement strand
ATAAAATTATATTTAAGTTGCTAGCTGCAATTACTTTATTTACAATAGAAGGAGAAATATAAACAATAGTAATTATTGCTTATTCATCCAATAGGTCTTAGATTGCAACCAAAAGCACATTTTTCTTCACTGGTAACATAATGCATTAAATTGTTTTCCAACAAACGAATTTACATACAAAGGCACTTCCGTTCCGTTCTAACTATCCGTGAATAATTTAAGCTTCAGTAATGCTAAATAAAAGTTGTTGGGGGAAATGAGAAAAGCGGTATAATGTGATTTAATTAAGTTAACCTGTCATAACGACGTAAATATTACTGTATTTGTGGATTTTAGATTACTAAACTTAAATAATTCAAAAACACGACATGAGTGGTTGTGGTAATTAATACTTTGTAAGATTTAAATGAGTAATATAAAATATTGAACTTTGTTTGAGGAAATAAAATTCAATTATTACATAAGCCTGGCTTCTTTGTTTGTGATTTGTCCATTTTCCCAGCATGTAAATGTAGATGAAAATTTTTATATAAATATTTTGCCTAGTTAAGAAAGTTCAGTTTATCGTACATTATGTAATAAACTTAAACACAAAATATAAAGCAACTGCAAATTTGGATTAAAGTACTTCTTTCATATGATTCGTCCAGTTTCTTATTGTGTTTTCAGAATCTAAATGGGATATGTCGAACATTAAAGTGTATACTAAAGTTGCATTAAATTGGTTTAGGGTTATGTGAGAGACTTGTTTTATCGTATAATTCTCAACTTAGCCATAGATGTAGATGTCAATATTGTTCCGTTTGTGCGTTAAATGATTATTATAACTATTCAAAGTATTTCTAGGATGTATTATTTGGATATGAGCTGCTTTAGTAAAAAAACTATATCGGAAGTAAATAGGTAGTGAACCATGGTCGTTGTTTCGGGAAATATGAGAAAAAAGGGATATAGTATATATTGTTCATCTTAAGAATGGACTGAAGTCAATATGATTTTATTTGTAGAGTTTAGTTTTGTAGCATTAGTAGCGATTTAAGAGTTCATAAAAATTGTACAACTTTTAAATGCGTGGTTAGAGTAAATAACACTTTACAATGTTTAGATCAGTAATGATGTAAACTGTCTGAATAAAGAGATCTCATTATATATGCAATGCTACCAAATACTTCTTTTTATGTGAATACTGCACGCTGTTTTCTGCGGTCTTTTATTTACATAATAAACGTTTTCTAAAATTTCAAAGCGTGGTAATTCCACAGACTCATTAAGAACTTTAGATGTGGCAGCGGCAGCAATGATATGCAACAGGAGAAACCCATTATAAAATATCACTAATATCGCTTAGCGATTTAACACCACACCGAATTGTTACATGCAAATTTATTTGAATGGTCATTTAATGAGAACCGTTACATTCTAGGTAATTATTGTAGATTTATTTATTATCATAATCTCTGTAGTTATTTAACCTAAGAACATCTCAAGGACTTTTTAAAATAATCAACTCTATCAAGTCACATTTCTTCATGATACGTGTACGGGGTCTAGGCAATCATTGGATATCTTTATAATTAAAACATACATATGAAAGCAGTAATCATTAAAATCTATTTTTGGTAAATCCAGTTAAGGACGTGATTTGGTAACCCTACTTTCCGTTCGTTTCAGCAAAACTTAATAGCATAATCCTTGATGGACACTAAAAATTGGTTTGGTAATGCTAAAACTTGTCGTTCTTGAGAAGTAACTAGAAATCAAGGTGTGGAAACAAATGGAATAATTTTTGCCGTAATTGACACCTGTCGGAGTAAATTAGGTAGAGTTCTGACCGTGGAAGGAAAGCAAGTGTAATTTCGAACATGATATTAAGTTAAACATTTTACCGCTGTGGTATGACATATAAGTCAATGTAGCAAAGTGGATTTTATATTTAGGTTACACGATAGATCCAAGAAGGCACTCACACGATTTCAAATGAGTAAAAATAATTAGGACACTAAATTGCACTACCCTTATACGTTCTGCGTCTAGAAGAGCTCTAGTGTTTTCTTTTAATCATCAAATAAAGGTTAAAAACATTAAGAACTGTCTTTAATAATTAATACAACATAAATTTATATATACATAGCAATCTGATAAAAGTCATGTTTATGTACATATAATTGAAATATCTGAAACCTGTTGTCTTAATGAAATCCAATGGACAAAATCTTTACTAATTTCCGACCTTCCACTACAAAAAGTTTTTAGCACTGAGAAAAACTTCAATGATGTTAAACGTTTTCTCAAAATAGCAAAAATAATCATAATTTGTTAACTGAAACGCAAAATGTTGACGTCAAATCAATGGTTTTACGTTAGCTCATGAGAGTTTTATAGACACATATTTGTATTGCGTAAGAGTTGTGATGTTTGATGTGAACTTGGGATAATTCCCGTGATTTTGTGATATCTTACATGAAATCGGGATTTCTTATGTCAACTGGGAAGACTTCATTTGAAATCAAGGCATTTCACGTGCATTCGTGATATTATTATCTGTAAACTACCAATATTTTATGTGTACGTACAAGCGATGTTTCATGTGAACTAGCGACGTTACACGTAAATTTGGCACATATATTCTGAAAGCCGGAAAATAGACAAAATCTGGCTGTTTATGTGAATTCGCGATATTTCACGTAAACCTCATGAGGTCAGGAGATTTCACGTGAAATAGGGATATTTTGTGGTGAATTTGGTATATTTAACGTAAATTTAGGATATGTTACGTAAATGGGGGATATGCAGCACGAAAACGGGATTTTTTAAGCCAACCTGAGACATTTCAATTGAAGTCGAGATATTTCATATAAGCTCAGTTCATTTCAAATTCAATCCTGATTTTTAAAGTAATTTTGGAACAATTAACGTAAATTCGAGATATTTCATTGATAGTTGTTAAATGTTAAAGCAGTCAAGAAGTATACAACCACAATACGCTTGAGTTTTGCAAAAATGAAATAATATATTTAAACGAGCAATGCTTCCTCTATATTGTTTGAGCAAGTTACGAAATGTGGTTTATCGTGCATTTTTAAGTCAACAACCGCTTTACATGTCAGTATACTACCATTTAGTATATAAGGTACTTTGGTAAGTAAAATTCGAATAAAAATACTGTTTAAGCAGTGTATTGAGTATACCGCATGTAAATTTGTCTTGGGTAAGATTAGAAAAATGGTGCATTTGTTCAACTCTGCCATGTGGCTTGTCTCAACACTTAACGCTTCAGTAAGTTGTTGTAATAAATGTAACACCTCAAAATGTATTAGTAAATAGTTTTCTGCGAGTTTAAGATGTGCAACATCAAATGTTAACAGTTTACGAAAATAAAACTCACAGGTTATTTGTTTATAACACGGAAAACTCGAGAAAGATGGTACATAGAACATTGTTTAAGTCAGCTGTAGGTGGGGATGTCCATTTAATTCCACTTGTGGGTTTTCGGATTACAGTAACCATTAAAGTAACTGCGCACATTACTACCTCTTTATACATGGTTTTAGTAGAAAATTCATACAAGATGTTAATGGGAAATGTCACATGGGGAAACATGAGAAAAGTGGTAGATGGTTTATTCTCTAACTTAAATATGGAAATGAATGTCAACATGTTCCTATTTGTGGATATGAGTTTTGTAGTAACGATTTATCAAGAATGACCAACAACAACAAAACCTTAACATTTTTCCATTTCCGAAAATAATATTTTACAAAGATTAAATGAGTAATATTAAAAGTAAACTGTTTAAGGAAATAAAGTCCGAAAGAGAGCAACTGAAATTACATGAATGAAATGATGAATCATGAAAATGAAATAATATATTTAAACGAGCAATCTATCCTCCATATTGGTTGGGAAAATTTGGGAGATGTGGTTTTTCGTACATTTTTAACTCAGCCACCGCTTTAGATTTCAATATGATGCTATGTATTTATCGACGACACACTTGATAATAAAGTAAAACTTCGGTTTGAAGGTACAGTTTGAATAAAGAAACTGTGTAAGCAGGGTAATGAGTTCGCCACTTGTAAATTGTTTAGGGTAACATTAGAAAAGTGCTACACTGTAGTTTGTTCAACTCGGCCATGTGGCTGATGTCATTTTTTATTTCTTTGTAGTTGATAATATTTGCACATTTTGCTTTATTTAAATAAATAAAGCACCCCGTAATCTATACCTATAAAATTCAATTTCTGTTTTTCTGTCTGTGTGTCTGTTCCCCTGTAACTTCAAAACCTCTGAACCGATTATTAATTAAATTTGGTACACTCGTGCAGACGATCCCTGGGAAGGTTTTTGTCAAGGTTTGGATAAACTTTTTTCAACCCGTTACCCAGTAGGGTCAGTTTTGTCCAAAAAGTCTTAATGACCAAGCTAACATCTCATTCCAAGGGAGTTTTTGCGTACAAAAATCTTCATTTCTTAACCAATTTGGCTGAAATTTGGCACAGGTGTCCTACTCCTATACCAAATACGATACCCAAAGTTTGGGCTCCGAGTGATCATTTTAAGACCCGATAGGATCGTTTCTTATTTCGAGCAAAAAGGTTGTTTTTCCGCAATTACACCTTCATTTCCATACCGATTGAGATCAAATTTGGTACATTCATGCAGAATCTGACTGGGCATGGATTAGTCGAGGTTTGGGGAAAAAAATTATTTCCTTGACCCGGTAAGGGTCGCCTTTGTAAAAAAAAGTCTTAATGACTAAGACAAAAACTAAAATTAACGTACAAAAATCTCCATTTCTTAACCAAAGTGTGGGTCCTGAGTGACCATTTTAAGAACCGATATGGTTGGTTCTTATTTCGCGGAAAAAAGTAGTTCTTTCGCAATTACACCTTTGTTTATTGAGCGATTACGAACAAATTTGCTACACTAATGCAGACAGTTTTTGGGCATGTTTTAGTTGTGGTTTGGGGACAAACATTCATTCTCTTGACCCAGTAGGGCTCACCTTTGTCAAAACAATCTTAACGACTAGGCTAACGAAGATTATTTAACTTGGCTGAGATTTAGTACATAAGTTCCGAAACCACGAAAACTATGTAAGCCAAATGAAACGGCCAGAAAAACTCTTTTCAGACCCGATAGAGTCTGACTATGGTCTACATGTTATGACCCTTACCTATGTCTCAAAATTTTCCCGTTCGAGAACGGGTCTTATTAGCTAGTATTTACATATACTTGACCAGTCCGATAAAAGTCACTTTTACGTATAACTGAAAAATCTGGAACAAGTTTTCCTAAAGAAACCCAGTATGAAAACTGTAAAGAAACGCACTAGATTTTGCGTCAAATTTATGTGGTTTGATGTAAACTCGGTATATTTCAAGTGTTTTCAAAATATATCACATGAAATAGGGATTTTTCATGTCAACTACTTACAACCGACTACCTACTTTATTTGATTTCGTGATATGTATTACACGTGAAGATGAGAGTTTTCGCATCAACTTAGGATGCTTCACGTCATTAGATAAATTTCACGTGCATTCCGGATATTTTACGTACACAAGAGATTTTTCAAATGAAGTGAAGAGATTTTACGTGAATTCGGGATGTTTCACGTGAATGCGGGATGTTTCACGTGAATTCAGTATGTTTCACGTGAATTCAGTTTGTTTCACGTGAATTCAGGATGTTTCACGTGAATTCGGTATGTTTCACGTGAATTCAGGATGTTTCACGTGAATTCAGGATGTTTCACGTGAATTCAGGATGTTTCACGGGAATTCAGGATGTTTCACGGGAATTCAGGATGTTTCACGTGAATGCGGGATGTTTCACGTGAATTCGGGATATTTCACGTGAACTCTCGATTTTTCATGTCATGTATATTTCACGTGAAATCAAAATACTTTATTCACATAAACTCGATTTATATGAATTTCGGATATTTAAGGTAAACTAGGGACACCACGTGAATGTGGGATAATCTTGTCATCTAAGCAAAAACCCATACGGGTACCACATGTACTGGTATGGTAAGATTGAAAGAGACCCTCCGTAGTATACGGACGCTTAGAACTACATAGGTACCTTGAGCACTTTATTTCATGACATAAAAATTCATCTCGTTTCTTTTAGGAATAAACAGTCAAGGCACAATTCGGGCCGCTTGCCAAATTTTAATTTTAACCCCGGGAAAAACAATACTACAATATTTTGTATTGCAGACCTGTGAAGCCTTAAGCGTGTCATGTAAGCATTTCAAATAACATACAAAGATGATTAACGCAAAATTAGAAAAGTCGCGTTTAATTTACTAATAATAAAAAACTCATTTATAATAGTTTCTTATTCTTCATCTATCCAACTGTTTGCTCTAAGCCTTTTTGGCTAATCAACCTGAAATTAGGCACACACATTTTTCACTTTTGAAAGGTGGGGATTAAAATCCAGCGTCCTAAATTTTACTGTTCTTGAGATATTTGACTTTCGATACTAATTGCCGTTTTTCCTCATCATCACCATACCCCTTTGCTTTGAGTTCTAATATAGACTTTTTGGGTTGTTTATACCTGCTAACGACTTTTTTAATAACAACATTGTCGACCTTGTATTTTTCTGACGAAATTTATTTCATTATAGTCTTGAGATCAGAGTAAGTGTTTGTCTATCTGTCCGTGCGTCCGTCGGTCCGCCATCACTCTTCAGGATATGCGCCTTAGCCGATTTCGCACAAATTTAATACACATGTACCTTAGTCTATTGATATGTCTTGGATATAATTTGAGCAAATTTGAACCCTCGGATGGTGATTAGGGGAGTCAAAAATTAATTTGTACTCAAAATGATTCAAATTTCGCACATAAGGGACTTTGATTCCTAGCATATCTTAAGTGCAATTTTTGCAAATTTGAACTAACCCCAGAGGTCATTTGGGGGTCAAAAATTAAAGTCAAGTTTTGTGTAGCGATACCAGGTCAACTAACAAGCCATAATATTATGTATTTAACAATTAAAACCGCATGAATCAATACAAAACATTCATCGGCTTCTCTATGCTGCTTGAGCCAGTTTATGTACCTTTTTTCTTTTTTGTACTGGCGACTTTGACCAGCTGTTCGAGCTAATCCTTCACACTTTTTCCATTGGACCTTTTCATGTCGGAAATATTGTCATAAAAAGAAAGGTGATGGCTTCTCACAGAAGCGCCCGTAAATCCGCGTCGTAACTGTTCTTGGTATAATTTTTGGCAATCTTTCCTATCACATGCTGTTTTGTCGTAACGTTCTTCATTCTCCTTTTTGCTGTTACCTGTTCTTGCTTACCGCTTTTGGCGTGTGACAAACTTACTTAAACGTGTACGATGAATTTACTGCGTCCACCATTCAGCATTTTCGTTATGTTGACGAAGTAATGATCGCTTTTAACGAAAACCACCTTAATCCTCAATTTGACTATTCTCGACCTAATTCAAAGAAGAACGCGTATAGTATAGACGGAACTTTACCTCAATCTTACCTATCGTAATAAAAGTAGGAAGACGTGTAGGACAGCAGGCAATGAAATGAAACTTTTATATTTGGCAACTAGCACGAGTAGTTAAATGGTAAATAAATAACACAACAAACACAGTTGACCGTTTTGGGACGATTACCCCGGTGAGATATAATACTTTGATTAATCTGACAGCGTTGAGCCAATAGTCCGACAGCTTTGAGCCGATAATGTGACTGCTTTGAGCTGATAATGTGACTGCTTTGAGCTGATAATGTGACTGTTTTGAGACATTAAGGCGACTGTTTTATGCCGATAATGCGACTGCTTTGTCCCGATAATACCAGTTTTTTGAGCCGATAATCTGCCGACTTGAGCCGGATAATCCGACTTTTATGAGCTCATAATCCGACTTTTTTTGCTGATAATGCGACGTTTTAGAAGCCAATTGTGTAGTGAACTTTGAAATTAACTATTGGATAGTTCTATTGCATACTGCAGCGAGCGTACTGCACGCTTTTTCTGCGTGCACTGCGGTTTGGATTTTGTGACACCGTATGTTAACTTGAAAATCAGTTAAAGCAAAGGTATTACCACAGTAGTAAGGTTGTTTGGGAAGATTTGGGTGATGTAGATCATCGTACATTTTTTAACTCATCCACAACTTTTAGATGCCAAATACTTCTACATATATACTTTAAGATATCTGTAACCATTTTAAGGTTATTGAAAAAAGTACAAATTCGGTAAATTGGATAACGAAACTTCAAGCTGTAATAGAGTAATGCCACATACAAATTGCTTAAGGGAACATTAAAAAAGCGGTACCTTGACATTGTTTGGGTAAATTTGGTTAATTGTAGTTTATCGTGCATTTATAACTCCTTCACAACTTTCAGATGTCAATATACGTCTAATTATATAGTTTATTATATCTTTAACCATAAGTTATTGGTAAAAATACAAATTCGGTAACCTAAATCAGAAGAACCAAACTATACAAGCTGGCTGGCAAGCTGTAAAGTATTTTGATCAACTCTGGCATAGGTTTTGATCTTAGTTTTATTTCATTTTACATTTTATGTTTGCAATTAACACTTCACAAAGATATTATAAGAATTGTATAACCATGAAATGTGCGGTGTTCGTGAATAATACGATTGATATAGAAACTCTGAATGAGTAATGCCATATAGATATTGTTTAGGATAATATAATACAAGTGGTACAGTGTATTTTGTTAACACTGCAATAGGTGGGGATATAAATATAATTTCCCGTTCCATTTCTTCGTTAACACAGTTAATACTTTAAAGTTGCATTGTCAATGTCTGTGGTTTTAATGACAACTTCAACTGGGTTTGTATTAGAAATAAATGTATAAAACCCAATACATAAAAAAGGCTAAAAAACTATTTGACATAAGTATTAGTCATATGTTCACTTACTAAAACTCATTTCGATGCAAAAAAAGTGTGATATGCCGTCGCATATTATTACGTTGAAATTGTTTGGGTAATTTAGGAAGCATGGAACATTGTAAATTGTTCAGGTGTCAATTTAATCCTATTTTTGGGTTTTAGGATTACAGTAATCATTTTAAAGTAACTGTGCACATCAATACCTCTTTATACGTGCTTTTAGTAAAAAATCTATACAAGATGTGAATGGGCAATGCCACATAGAGGACAGTGGTACATGGTATATACTCTAAGTTAAAAATGGAAAGGAAGGAATTTCAATACAATCCTGTTTGTGAATATTAGTTTTGTAGTAACGATTAATCAAATATGTACAACCTCTAAATGAGTATTTACAGCTTAACTGTTATTGACAAGGGATATTTGAGAAAGATAGTACATGTAGGTGGTGACTCAACTGTAGGTGGGGATGTCCATGTAACTCCATTTGTGGGCTTAGAAATTACAGTGACTATTTTAAAGTAACTGTGCACATCAGTAAATCTATATACATGGCCTTAGAAAATTTTTTGTAGAATATGCGAATGGGTAATGCCACATGGAGGAATATGAGGAAAATGGTACATTGTACATTTTTAACTAAAATATTAATAGGAATGTGAATATTAGTTTTGTAGTAACGATTAACCAAAAATTTAAATCTTCCAACTGGGTAGTTACAGAAGATTTGTTATTAACAGTGGATATTCGAGAATGATGGTAAGTGTAGGTGGTAATACAGCTGTAGGTAGGGATATCCATTTAATTCCACTTGTTGAGTTTAAGATTACAGCAACTACTTTTAAGTAACATTGCACATCACTACATCTACTATAAATGGACTACAGGGTATATTTGAGAAAGGTAGTACATGTAGGAGGTGACGCAGCTGTGGGTGGGGATGTCCATGTAATTCCACTTGTGGGGTTAAGGATTACAGTAACTAACTTAAAAAAACTGTGCACATCACTACATCTATATACATGGTTTTAGTAAAAACTTTGTACAAGTTATGAATGGGTAATGCAACTTGGGGGTAAATGAGAAAAGTGGTACATTGAATATTTTTTAATTAAAAGATTGAAAGCATTGTGAATATTATCCTGTTTGTGTATATTACTTTTGCAGTAACGATTAACTAAAAATATACAACATCCAATTGCGTAGTTACAGATTAATTAATAATTACAGGGGATATTTGAGAAAGGTAGTACATGTAGGCGGTAACGCAGCTGTGGGTGGGGATGTCCATGTAATTCCACTTGTGGGGTTAAGGATTACAGTAACTAACTTAAAAAAACTGCGCGCAACACTACATCTATATACATGATTTTAGTAAAAACTTTGTACAAGATATGAATGGGTAGTGCCACTTGGGGGTAAATGAGAAATGTGGTACACTGAATATTTTTTAACTAAAAGATTGAAAAGAATGTTAATAGTATTCTATTTGTGACAAATAGCTTGTTAGTTACGAATCGCAACTTACGATAAACCAAAAACTCCGCATAGAAGTTAATGACAATGTAATGTACCACCCTACCAATTTTCAACGAAATTGGAGACAAAAAGTTTTTAATCGGAAGAGCCGCAAATTTAATGTTTAGACTTGGAACTACTGAGCCATGAACTACTGAACTAAAATTGAGCCATTTAAATTTTACAAAACGACATCTCTTTTTATTATGTATATTACCATCATGTTTTATCTATAGTTGTTTTTTTAAATTGAGTGCTAACCGTCTAGATGTGGAAGTTCTTTCATCTTTCAATTAAAAACTCTTTTAAGTGATAAAAACAGAACTTTGAAATGCCTTTGCCTCAAATGTTAACTTACTGACAGAGTGACAGAATTACAAAAAGACAAATCTTTAACATTAAAATGAATTATCAAATTAAAACTAAATATGATTTTGAGTCACTATGAGTCGTTTGTATTGGTTTCTGAACGTTTAATCTAATAAATTTACTAATATGGTAATACGTTAATTAATTAAGTTAATTATTTAAGTTAATTGAGAATTAGTTAATTTTAAGTGATCCTTGAGTGATTTTGAGTCACTATGAG
>JAHZNB010006995.1:0-12199 GCA_027744295.1 Callyntrura guangdongensis | reverse complement strand
CAAAATTCCTTTTCCTTCAATAGTTATCGTGCTTACGGCGGACGGCCGGACGGCCACGATGGAGTAAAATTATATAGTCACATAACATGTGCCTAAATAAGACATCAAGTGTGTCGTAATTCTGTCGTTTTTTACGGGAAAGTAGTAAAACAGCTCATGAATAGCTCACAAAACAAGTAGTAGGGGTACAAGACCTGGTTATGCTTTGATTTGTTAACCCTTTCAGCAATTTACATGAAACAAAAGGAAAAAGGGTTTCTCCTCAATGCGCTCCGGTATGCTTATACCTTTTTAAATAGGAAATAAAACGCATATAACACATAGTGCGCACAGAGCAACGGGAATGAAGCAAGTAGTGTGAGATACTCGTCGGGTCGTGAGCAAGACGCCTTAGGAGCTTCCAAAAGTCACTTTACACTAAATTCTTTCGGAACGAGGAAAACTTCTTGTTTGACTGAAACACAGCCTCTCTCTCCTCTCTAACCCAAACCCATGCATACAATAACTACAACTCATACTCTGGCCTAGCTCATAATAATTTTTTAAGTGAGCATCAAGGGATAAAATGCATCATCAAATAAATATTGCGGCGCCTTCATAGACGCCGTAACCTCAAGAAATTATCACGCAACCGCCATTTAGTATATTTTATGATACTCCAGCTGAGACAACCATCGGGATATTTAATATTGGTAAGGAGCCTGTGATAATAATGCCATTGCCGTGCTCCATACTCAAGAGGTGATCCGCGGAATGAGTGATTAAATGAATGAAATTGAGTTCTGCGTTATGACAGCCACAAAATAAATTGGTAATATTCTCGCTCCCCTTCTCGCTGTCGTTTTTTAGTGTTCTACCAGTGGTCGTAGTGGTCACAACATGCAAAAGTACGTCTCATACAAATATAAGTTATGTCGTGGTGGTAGAGACAAATCGCACAAAAATTCCTGAAGCCTATACAATATGCTTTACATTACTTCCCGTCGCTCTCTAAACAACTTTTCTCTACAAAGTAGAAGACCTCACCCCCTCCCTATTAGACTTATCGCTATAATGAAAGTTGACCGCATGAAGGGGAAAAAATTCCCATAAAATCTACAGACAAATGAGCCGATTCATTCACAATTCATACGGGGTAATTGTGCTCGCTTTTTGTCATAAAGCTCTCAACTCTCTGGGTGTACGTACTTTGGTAGATTTGTGTGTGTGTACCCAAAAGCTCGACAACTATATTAACAGGTCTCCAACACCAACAGTTTTACTGTTTGCTCAATGCTCTGCTCGTGGTTGATTCTCCTAATTTTCATGCATCAACCAAAATGTCTTTCAACATTATGTTCCTGGAGAAATGGTGGCGTTTTGTTGATTATAATTCCATGCTAGAATTTAACCAGCATAATATGATAGGATAGGACACGGGTTTTCAACGGGGCTCATATTGTACATAATTTGCGTTGTTGCCATTACAAATTTATATAGTATACGCATTTGTGATTCCTGGTTTGGTTGACTTGAACCGAATCCCATTTAATATGTAAGTTACGCCACATGAAGAACACTGACAATGATTGATAAGGAACGCTAGAAAGAAAACGTTTGGAAACGATTGGCAACTTTACTAGCTACTTCGTCGTTGTTATTTTGAAATGGAATATAGAGGGAACAAAAGGGTGAAAGCAAAAACAGAACATGTATATAACTTATTGTAATAGAAAAGTAACAACAAAGCCACATGTTTGTATAAACAAGGTCGTAAAAGCAACAGAAAATTTTATACTCGCACACACACCATCCATTATAAAATATGTGCCCCTGTACAATATGCCGGATTATTTTTAATTTTTAGAGCGGAAGAGGATGAAGAAGATGGCATAGAAGGCTCACTGGCAGGCAGCTTTTACTGCCTTTTGGCAATACCGTATGTTGACTTGGGTAGATGATTATTTATAATGTATGATGTGTCCGACTGAGTGAGTGAAATGAATTTGTCAATAATTTAGACTGTTTGAATGTACCCGGCAAATAAGAGTCATAGTCATGAATTTAGAACATCAGATGCTAAATTTACCGATTAGCATACACACATGCATCGTCGACCATCAGGTAAAGTTTTTATTCCATAATATGGTATGCGTGTGCTCTGGTCGTGCCTTGAACTGGCGACGTTGTTGTAGCAGTTTACCACACTAAAAAACTGTGGGAAAAATTCTTTTTTCTTCCTTTGTTGTAGCTGTAATAACGGCAAGCTTATTACAAATACGGGGTAAATGCCTATTATTATGCACGCATGTGTCTGCTCACACTGTTTGCCGGACTAGATATGCATAAATCGACTACCTTTATACCACATTTCTTTACCGTACTGCAGATGAGCCGACAGTAAGGCTCTGAGAATGAATATTTTAACAGCTTGAATCCCAACTAACTTTACAGCTTTACGTGCGCCCACATTGCCACTAAAACATTAAACTCTTCATGTTGGTCAGGAAGTTTATACAAATTTTAAAGACAGATTTCCTTACCTGCTTTGCCTTTACCCACTAAAAGAGAACAGCTCAGGCCGGGCTGGTCTATTGAGTAGGCACATAAAACAATAAATTGTCGTCCATCCTTTGTGTTCCGTCTGTAATGGTCTGAAATAGCAGAGCTGCTAGAACAGCGCAGTGCAGAGTACAACTACGACGTACAACAAAACATAACGCAGTTGTATTACATACTTAACATTTAACTTTTTAAGCTATTATTTGCTTTTGTAAAAAATAACTGCCTGCTTCTAGAATTACTTATCACAATCTTATGTTAATTTAAGCTTAACTGGTAGTGCAAGCGTAATTTCGTATGTCAGCAAGTATTTTTATTGTGTAAATATTTGTACTTTCTTTCTTTTAGAAAATTACAAATTACCGCTATAAAATCAAGCTAACTGAGAAAAGTACGCAGGGATGAACCTATTGGAACTGCCATTAGTAGATGAAATACCATTTTCACAGAACATTTAAAAAACAAAAACAGTTTACAAGTAAAATTATGGGGCGCGTCTAAAACAATAATAATATTGTAAATGATAATGGAGTCATTATGCTTTCCAACAACTTTGTTAGACACTCGTAACACAAACTGTTGGCCATCAATTTACTCACAGAAGCAGCAACGTTTATTTCCAAATTCCTTTTTTGTGTTAGCGGCCAAAAGTAATAAAACGAGCAAATGTATAAATAACTCATTTGGAGTAAATTGATATGTGTGTGTAGTTAGTACCAAAAACGAAGACCCATCTTGCATTGACATTACCCGTACAACTCCCCATCAGTGGACTATCAGTACTTAAAGCAAAGAAAGCGTAGGAAGGAAAACATTCATGAATGCCAATCTTATTCCAGACAAGACACTTAAATGTACTCTACTTTGCTCCTAAGCAATATTTCAACCGACGGGAGCTAAAATATATGCTTCTATCTGTTGATCTGTGACAAGGCAAATAGTGGTGCTGCTGGTACACACACTGCAGTTATTCTCTTCAGTCAGGCTAGAAAATGTTTGGCAGACATTGAAAGAAAATAAGTCGAGTGAAAAGATTTCATTTGAATCCTATTCTATACAATATATTCCGCACGAAGGATGCATAAAAGAGGAACGTGCTTCTTTGTTCATTTTGTAAAGGAGGCAAAAAGGCGTGCATTTTTTCTCATAATAAAGAAATTCTCATAAGAAACCACCATATACTCCTTTACCGTATTTATTTCTGTGTGGATATCTTGTTTACATCTGTTGTTCTACCACACACCACCGAGAACAGCAGTACATCCTGCAAACGTTGTTGTTTTTATGTGTATTTTTAAGGCTAGAGAAAACAGAAAGGTTTGAGAAGGAACGAAAGTGTAAATAAAGTGAGCACAGCAATATGTCTAATAATAATGTGGTGTGTGTGATGTGATGGTGTTCATCCCTCAATCTTTTCTTCAGGAAGGATGAAAATAGAGAAAAATTACGGAAGCGTTTACAGCTCTTTTCTTGTCGTTACTGGCATGGCGTGTTTACTTCTTTACTTTTTCCTCACACTTTTAGCTTGAGTAGATCTCCTTAACTGCTTTCCACTCTCACTTCTCCTAACTGCCTTGCCGCATAATAGTATTGATGATGACTTTCATTGTGATGGCGAAATGTAAGTACCGAAACCAAAAACTCGTTTTTGTCTCTCAGAGATTGTGCACAACACTGGAAAGAGGAGCCATAAAAATTGCTTTTATGCAGTATTATATTGCATGTACAAAACACACATATCATGTCTTTATTGGGTGCCTATCGAGTTACAGTCTTGTTTGAAGGACAAGTTGAAAATGATAAAATGCAAAAAAAAACAAATTGGTAAGCAGAAAATTTGAGCATCCTTGGCGAAATGAACTTTAGTGAGTGTTGTTGCTAAAGTGCATACAAATAAGTATGCCTGATAATACCACCACTTTCTTTTCCACAGAATGTTGTTTGTAGGGCTTATTGAGTTCTGGGTTCTGCACAGCAAAAAAAGTCCACCGCTACCTTATACAAGCCCATACTTCTGTGTTACGCCCGCCACACGGGAGATTTGAAGGGGTACTAATTGCGTTTCTCCAACAAGTAGAGAGTCTTCATCTTTTTTAACAATTTGTTCAAAAGCAGTTTCACAATTTCAACTCTTGTCAGTACTTCAACAAAGAAAGTCTGCTTTGAAATACAATATCTAAACAACATTGACCTTACCTTATTGGTTTTGGATACAGTTTGAGTACGATGATAATTCTATGAAACTTTGTTGTTTTCTCTGTGGGATATGTGATATTTAAAAGAAACATGAAAAAGTTATCATGCAGACAGAAATAATGGTGCACGGCTTGATTTGAAATGTTTTGGTTGCTGAAATTTATGTAGTTTTTTATAAATCAACCACATATGAAGTAGATATTCGAGTGGGTATGCTTGCTGGTAGTTAGCAGCATTGTGAAAGCTAGTAGTATATTGTGCAAATTGTCGATCACAGAAAAAAAAATTCAATACAGGTTATTGTTGTGGCCATCGTTAAAGTTTACATTTAAATTTTGGTTATTTGCAATTTTATGAGTTTACATTTTTATAGCAAGTTTGTATTTTTCTTTACGGGGTTTCCTTCCACAAGTCGTTGTAATCTTAGCGCATGATGACTACTGTATGCTTTTTTCTGTGTTCACAACGGACTGAAGCTACATCCGCCCGTGGGACGTGTGAACCCAACCAAACTCACAGGGTAAACCCTGCTATTGTATTAATATAATGGTGGTAAATATCTGGGAACATCAGAAGATGCGCGAAACTTCGCAATACCATTGTGATACACTAAACGCATTAATGATTTATTTACTGATGTGGACTGGTTGGCATTACCATCGGGAATTGTACATTGGCTGGCATCTACTTTAATTAATTTGTTTCTACGATTTGATTTTGCGGCAGAGATGTTTAATACTCTTTTTCTATTAATACAATTTATTTACCAAGTCCAGTAAGAGCTGTTCATGTTTTATGTAGTCAACGTTTACTTTACTTTATCAATTTAAAATAAACATTAAGCATAGCATTAGTAACCGTGTGCATACGACGACATATCACTCTGAGTAATTGAGAAAAAAGTTACTTTCACTTTCATTTTTTGTTTATTTCTGAGTGCCTCCAAATCGTAAAACCATGACTGACAGTAAAACAGCACAAGTGCGATAGTATTGAATCTTTTTATGTGGCAATGTCACTTACTTCATGTTTGTGGTTGGTTTTTAGTGATCTGTTGATATATATTTTTTGTTGTAAAAAGCTAAAGTAAACTGCTCCAGACGGGTATTGATTTTTTGGTACTGAAATATGACTCCCTAAACGAAAAGTGCATTGCTAGTAGCTCTGACGTCTTGATATCTTACGGCATGCTTTCTTTTGTTCCAATTTCATTCTTAAAAGATTGTGGATATGTTACCGTGGCTTTTGATTTTAGTCGTCAAATTCCACTAATCCTAACGTCAGGCAAAGTGAAAAATGACGAAAAACACAAAAAATACACACTTTCCCTTCCAACTTTCAAGGCTGCTGTAGTTGCGTCTACAACCGGTTTAATGTATTTTTGTTTGCTTAAATGTTTGATATACAAATAAAATAGGAAAATTCGTACAAATGCGAAAAACATGTAACGCGTACAAGGCCAAATGATCTTCAGAAAATTTTTCTCAAACGACAACCATACAAGTCAGGTGGGTGACATAAAATACACCCAACATTATTTTATGCAACTTCGAATTTAAATAGAATTTAGATATAAAACCAGTTCGTATAAAACCTTGTATATTAGATCTCAGTTCTTCGCAATTTTCCTAAGAAGACTCACTGACCTTCCTCCATGTACTCAACCGAGGGAATTTTGTCGTTGTTATGTTTTATTAAAATAACACACAACAACTTTATTCTCAGCGTGTGAATTTCATGAAAGTTGCATTTGTAGAAATATAAAAGGTCGAAATTTCGCTTCAGTGCGACTGCAACTTTGTTTTCTAAAACGTTGTTTAGCATTATAAATCGAATGACAAGTCGGTTATACATCATCCGATCGCGGACGGTGATATCACAACCACAACAACAAGCAAGTTACGTTAAATGTAAACACTTTTCAAAAGGCTGCTGCCTGCCAACCTTTTAAAGATTTAAATTGCTTGTAGTAGTATATAATATAGTCTGAGGGAACTACCAACTGCCTCCAGCTACCCACTAGTGCAACATTCGTTGAAATCTTAACACATTCACTTGTAAGTCTATAAAAACCACATCCAATTTATGCGCACGGTGGAATGGAAGGTACAGTATGTTATCTACCGGTCGGCATAATAAATGAAGGTTGTGGTTCCGACTTCTAACTCCCAACCCAAGGTTACCAGCAAGCATAAGGCTGTATCTCGTACTTTTTACTTTACGGTAGTGATGAGCCGACTTTCACGTCTCCATCTTATGTTATTGCTCTTGTCAGGTATATTAGTGTCTCTAGCTTACTCCACAGTATGTCATGTTGGATAAATTTCTTTTCAAACTTAACTACGTACGTATGCTGTTTACCTACTCATTCTGCTATGATAGAAAGTACTGCATCTGTCCATTTTAAAACCCTGTATTTTACGGACAAACAAGGTAAACGCAATCCCGGGTGGGAAAGTCGTAAAGCCACAAAAACAGCTATAAAAGCTAGTTCAAAGTTTCTTGGAAATCTTATTTGTAACTTGCGCAGATGTTGACAGCTTTTCTTTTCTTTTTAGGCATAGTCCATTTGCTTTTGTTTACTAATACCACTACTGACAAAATAGGATGTTGTATATCATTTCCAATGTACGCACGTATAAATAGATAGTACTGACATTACTGACGACGACAATGCAGATATAGGCTATATGGCTTTAGAGGGCTATAGGTAAGGTAGACGTAATATATTTCCGCCCTGCCATTCGATTCGTTTGTGCGGGAAGAGGGATGAATGAATAAAATCCTGTCAAGAATAAAACGCTCGTTGTGTAACTATATTTACTTTATGTGTCTTCCATGAGGCATATAAAAGAATCTGGTTGAGTCAAGCTGGTTTTTTAATGTTCTTTTTCTCTTTTAGGTACACCACTTCATCAACACATTGCTTCCGTTTTTATGGAACACGCACTACCTACCGATACGGGAGAGAGTAAAAATTGTGTTTTTACAAGTTAGCACTATCAGTGTACTTTGTGTATACAGCAATTCACAACTTTCTATCTGTAAAATGTGTCGAGTACTCCTAGAATGAACGACTCAGAGTGAAGGTAAAAGTCAAAAGCTTCCCTCTTGGCATTTCCTCTTGATTCCTTCATGCACCAGTTCTTTCAAACCGACCAAAGTCGTGATGGCAGTTACCTTCTTCTGTCCCTGCATATCTGACATTACATTTATAAACATAAGCTGAAAAATTGGACACACAAAACACATTTGTAGCACTGCAGCAAAAAAAGGTTTAAACTTTTAAAATGTATGAGAAAACTGGGCATGTAAAAATACATTTACAAAATCTGTCTATATTTTATGCACTTGTTTTATTCATGAGGGAGAGGAAGTGGCCAAAATTGGGGCATCTTACAGATACGTTCGTTTTTATTTGCCACCTTTGCCTAGCCTTATATAGTAGTAACCAAAAAATACCGTTGCGAGATGCATTTTCATTAGATTTGATGGAAGACTGGGAAGATCAGCATGTCGTAAGTCGTAGAACTTGGCACGAAACGAAAGTTTACCCGTATTGCTGTTGGACTTTTAGAAGAGTTAAGAGACAGTTTGTTGTTCCAATAAGTTCTAAACAACTGACTTAAATGTAGCTGGAATTGAAAGTCTTGATACTTCACTAATATATTTATACGGATCTAAATATAGCCTGGCCACTGCTGAAATCTTTAAAGGAAGAGCAATTTAGGAACTGAATAAAATACTAATATTACGTCGGAAATGGCAAGACTTTCCCCGCGGCATTATTTTGGTCAAGTTGTGGTTTGTTGCGTTTCTCAGCTGTCGGGGTGAAAAATACATGATCATTTACAGCACTGTGAAAATATATACTTTAGCAGCCACATTACTTATGAACAAAATGTTTGTATGCACATTTATCCTCTGGAGATCTACTTGACTGTGAAAATTAACCTACGAACTCTGAAGGTTTTTCAGGTTTTTAAAAAGTTTTGAACCCGATAATTTGTTCTTCGTGTTTGCAACAGAGAATCAAAAAAAATCCCACGAACTTTTTTTAAGAAACGAATTTCGTGGTAAAACAATGTTAGAATCCTTACTATTTAAACTTTTTTTTCGTGAAATAAGCCTATTCCCAGAAGCTTTTTTGTTTCGTATCAGAGAACTGAGACTGTAGTGCTTGGTCGACAGAGATAGGAACGGACGTGTGCTTTCTTGAAAGTTACACCGGACCAATGCAATAAAGAAGTGTATTATTTATGTATGGCGAATACAAACATAACACGAGTGTATTCTTTCCCTGAGGACAGTTTTAAAGTTTATCTAAATTGAGCTGAAAATTCCATCAAATACATGCACTATTCTTTGATTTTTTTTAACCGTAGTAAAATTTCACGTTTTTGCCCGTTAGAAAAGTTTGTAGGCTTTCCACTGTGACTTTATATTCTCCATTCGCCTATACATTTTTACTGTGTCTTTTAAAACTAATAAATTATATGTAAATTGCATTACACGAAAATGCACGTAAAATAGGAGCTACAAAAACCGTAAATAATAAGTTTCGCTGATTGCGTCAGTTGGTGAAAGTGTCCACGTTCATATGATAATTTGACAACTTCTCTACGGCAGTTCTTCATGCAACATCAGAGAAAATGTAATTGTACATATATCAAACGTCAAGGAATGGCTGTGAACCACAAACATTCAAATGACGGACGGTATCACGTCACAAGAAATACTGAAGACATTAAAATGTAAACAAGAAGGAGTGAGTAAGGACCTGAAAGCAAGTGAATAGCACATACTTGTAGAAAGCAAACATATCATATTACATACAATTACATCCAGCCATGAATGCTGACTAACATGAATGGTAGTGCACTACAGGGATGAATGATGTTGATGTTGCTCGATTCTCCGTTGTTCATGGCTATTGTAAACTGCCATTTGGGATGAAGTGTATGTTTGTAGCCAAGAGCAGACAAGTACAGCTCTACCATTTTTTCTGTCGACAACTTTCTCTTTTATACGCGCTTACAACACCATAATGCTTGGCTGTTAATACAAGAGTAAAAGTTTTCCCGTTTTATTGTATTGTCGTCTACATCTGCATGTTTCCAACAGAGTTGTCTATATAAACAGTAACAGTGGTGTCATGTACATAGCACTGAGAATGCATCAATGGCTTTTTTTCTTCGTCTCCTTTCAATTTTCATCCAGAAGGTTGCTACCGCAGAAACGACATTCACTTTCTTCGGATTTTTTACTTTGCGCCTTTTACTTACTCCTGTTGTACGTGGATACAATGGCTTAGTTGCTGGTTTTCTTTGTAGCCAATATTGATTTATGAAGGCTGTCACTTCGATTCTATTATGAGTAGTATAAAGTGAACTACAAAATGTGCACTTTTTTGTAGAATTCTGTGGAAATAGCTATTTGACAGTATTTGTATGCATAGTATATAATTGCATCTGCAAGAAGTAAATTTTATGAGTAATAACATTGCATGCATGTCATACATGGCATGATTTCATGTGTGTCTTTCTAAATAGAAAGTTCCCAGCCGTTATAGACTGTCCAATAGTCATAGTCAGTCAATGAAATTTTACTTCTAAAGGGCAATATCAAGAGAGATATGGTTATAGCTTAAATGAGACTCGATTTGCCTTACATTAGCAAAACCATCATGGACGAATAATTATGTCATGCGGATAACAAAATATGCTTCATCATCACATCCCGTACGTTTTTTCCAAACTCCAACCAATGTAGGTAGTTTTATTACAATACAACAGTATTTACAAGCTATTGTAAGTACATATTATTATTACATGACAATATACATAATACATACACATTAATTTATTTTCAATTTCGAATTCATTTATTTTACAGGTAATTTTTACTGTAAATGCACCTTGTAAATGCTAAACACACCGTTATGCATATAATATACACGTTGTTTTCTCTTGAATTTTTAAAAATGAACGTATCTATACAGTAACCTATCGTATACATGCTTATTTATTTACTTAATACCTATTAATTTTCTGTTCGCCCACGGAGCTAGTTGATACCTGTTTGTTTACAGTTTCGTTTACTTGAGGTAAACGAATATTTACGCGCGCACATCATGAGTTGAAAATAAATAACTGCAAGAATTACTTCATATTTCGACTCAGAATAATATAAGGATACAACTTTATAGATGTAGATTATTTTGGAGTTAAAATTACAAGTATTTTAGTACTCACCACCACAATTTTCACATACAACATTCAAATAACAATCTGTTGTTTAACATTTTGTAAAGTTAGTGATGCAAATCATACTTGTGTTGTGTCATTGTGGGGGTGTTGATAATGGTGTCAGTATTTTATTTTATTCAATCAATATTGTTTGTAATTGTAAAGTAATTGTTTAGGAAAAGGGAGAATTGCCTTGGAGGATTTTAGAATATACTGTGTGTGTAGTGTACAGTATGTTCATAAACTGTTCTGAAATCCTAAATTTGTTTATTCGTGATTGTCATTACTTATATATGACCAGGCAATTCTGAATCGTTAAACATTAAACGTCACGTCACATTCGTCGTATGTAACTCGGAGCGTGAATTTGGTTCCGAAGGTTTAAGAAGACGTGCACATGGCATGAAACTACATGCGTCAAAAGTGTTCCTCCATGCCCCTTTGGGCATCAGTAAATATGTTTATTTGTGCAGGCAGGCTACACTGACTACGTACGAATGTATAAACCTGCAGGTGCTGGTATTTGCTGCTGTAGCTTCCTCGATGGTCTATTTCTACAAATGATTAAGGTAAATATTTTTTCTCTTAAGGTAGTATTAGTGAAGTGATATGGATTTATCCTAAATATCCTACTAGATTTCTGGCATCGATCACAAAATATTAATATTGATTACATAATCTGAAATATGTACTGGAGTTTACTGATGCAAACGCTTATAAAGTTTTCTATAAAGCATTAAAGGTTTACATACACAAGTTGACTTACAAGTATTTACTAGCATTGTTTGATAAAAATGGTTAGTTTGAACTGTTAAACTTGTAAACTCTGTTCACTTTGTTTTATTTTCACAAGAGAGCAAGGAGAAATGTTTATCAACATCACAGAAATTGCCGAGTTACTTTATTTGCATTTTATGAAGGTTTGAAAACATGTGTCACAACAAAAGGCTCCTACAGTAATGTATCTAAAAGCAACACCCCCAATCTCATTTACTGATTTATACAGCTTATAAAGTAGATTATACCTACATTATTTTTACATTATATTATGTGTATATAGTATAGCAGATCCCAAATATATTTACAAAGGGATTACATATTACATTACTCTCACACAGTCATTATTTATCCAAATATCAATATTTAAACAAATCACATACATTCAACACTGGAAAATCGTACGTCAATAAAATGTTACAACACATAAATATATA
>JAHZNB010006994.1:0-11686 GCA_027744295.1 Callyntrura guangdongensis | reverse complement strand
ATCCAGTTTCCGATATGCTTCCTCTAAAAAACCCAGCATTCTTGTGCTTCCCCCATTTGAAGTGAAAAGAATAGCAAGAACTGCTGGAAGGCATTTGACTCCAATGGGATTTTTTCCTAATCAGAAGAGCGGCAGTTGGGGATGGTCATTGCCATGTGGACGGCCAGTGTTTCGAACAGCATGGCAGTTTAAAACAACTCATGCACACTCACTGGGATCAGTAGCCATGCAGCTAAGAATTCTCTATGCCTCAATTAGATGGGATGATATTTTGGTATGATGCTTATATTAAAACTGGATGACCTGTCACGAATATCCGAAACCTTCTCTGCAAAAATTAGTTGGTTGTAAAAACCTGTAGTGGTCGGTAATCGGTGAAACTGACAGCTCATCTAAATGCATATGACTTCAGAAAACAAACTAATTATTTAATTCTTGTAGCCAATGATATGGTATGTAAATTAATGTTGACAGGCGAAGATACCAAATAGTGATGGACGACATCAAGTACACACGGACACAGAGATTATTACAACCGAAATATTGAATCACAGAATAGTTGGTAGCTTCATGGAAAAAGTTCAATACTTACGAAAAATGCAGGTGGTGCCTATTGACGCTCCTAAGACCATTCGAGGTACGTGTATACACAATTTTTACTTACAATTTAATTTAGTACAACATGGAAGTCGAAATAAACAAAGATTTAACACCATTGGTCATTGCTAAACTAACAACTTAAGGTTACGCTCACAATTAGTATGTAAATCGAAACACTCAAAAATAATATCACGATGTTCGTTAGCCAGTTTTTTTTATGAAGAGAATCAACTAATGAAACCAGTTAATTCATATTTGAAAGATACTACAGTGTTTCATTGTTTAATTGATAACCATGCATTTTTGTCTTTGTTCTGGGATCTTTTAGCGAAAATGAGAGAAAGCTCAGGTTAGATTTCTTAATAAAAATAACTTAATATTTCAAAGCATATTTATTGTTGGACCTTTTTCACGTTTGGCTTAAATTGTTTTTCTGCAGAATTGTGTCTTACAAATAAAATACTTTAAGTAGACAGCATGAATGATACAAATACTATTAAAGATTACTTTTTTGTTTGTTGTAACTTTTAACTTATCTGAAGATTGTTTTCTTTAAATTATTTTTCTGATTGATTGTTTCTATTCTATTACTGTATGCTACATTCCATCTTTCTGCTGTTAAACTAATTACACGAAATCTATGTTTATACAGAGATAACACCGTCTCGAATTGGATTACGGAAAAGGAAGCGCGCCGAGTCACCCGATAAAACTGAACCTGTTGTTACCGAAGATTGGGTTGATGAAGAAAAACTTGAACTTTGGGAGATACGTTTTTATGGAGATAGGATAGATCGTAAACATGTAATTGGTGGTGGTACGGGAAGATTTTCGGACAGTAGTACTCCATCGACACGAACAAAAAGTGGAATTGCAATCAAGCAGCCAGAAAAGTTTGACCCTTCACATAATCCTACACACAGTGGAGAAAGGAAAACCTATGCAGCCCATCATAATCAACAGCATAATTCACTGGCAACGCAAAATAATGCTAGCGGGGGTATCATAAATACATCATGTTCGTCAGGTACATCATCGTCGTCCTCGTCGATTTCTGACACCGTTGACAGCACGATTGAACATGTTATCCGAAATAGTGACCCATCAAGACAAGGGGAAGGTGGAAAAACAGTGTCTGCAGTGAAAACAGCCGAGCTTATGCGAGAAACTATCGAAACAGAAATGAAAATGCAGCGGGCTGTTCACCTATCCAAACGTGATAGTCATACCAAACAAAACATAAATTACGGTCCAAGTAATGGCACAAAATCGCAAAATATGTCTACTGTGATCCAACCGACTGCTTCGCAGCAGTTTCAAATGCAACAGAGTAAAAGCGCAAGTTCAGGGAATACACCTAGTAATGCTGTAGCAGCTAAATCAAGTGCAGCCACGGTTCCATCCGGAACGCCAACTAGCTCCAAAGTTGGTGGCGTTGTGGTGGGAAAGAAGTTTTTTGCTAATAGACATAGCGCTGTTGCAAGCACCTCCGCAGACGGGGCAGTCCTGACCAAGCGACCACTTCAAAGCACAATCACCATTAGTAAAGGTGCGGGTGGAACGATATCAGTTGTTAAAAATAATCCACCTCAACCACCTGCTATTCCTGTGCAACAGCAATCCACAAATCCTCCACCGCAACCACCTCCAGTGCAAGTACCGACCACCGTAGCCGTTGCAACATTAGGAGGACAACAAATGCTAAATACAACAACTGGGCAACCTCAGCTTCCTAGTACTGGTTCTACAATTTCGATACCACCGCAGAAATTATCCGTAGTTCGGCTACCTGATGGACGACTGCAGGTAAAAGGGCTATTGCCTGGCCAGCATTGTTATCAGACGGCTGACGGAAAGATCCATGTGACCGTGTCAGCAGCACAAGTACAGCAAATGCAACAACAACAAGCTACGGTAAAGCAGCACGTAATATCAACGACAAATGCTTCCCCATCATCCAACACCCCTGTACCAGTACCATCTACAACAGTTGCACAGCCACATATAACGACTCAACCATCTGCAATTAGCAGTGTTGCTCCCTCATCCACGCCAACAATATCCGTACCAGTAACGCCGACTGTGACAACGCCTGCTAGTGGTACAGCAGGTACACCGGTCAATGCTATCACAAATGTTCAAATATCAACAAATACTACTAATGGACAAATTTCGGCACCAGTTACTGGGACTACCGTCCAGCAGCAAGTCATGACATCTTCACCTGCTGTAGTAACATCTGTGGCTCCTGGAACAATACAAGTTCATCACGGAGCTCAAGTGGTAGTGTCTAGTCAACCGAGTCAACAGCCTGTTATTAACATCAGTAATCAAGCTGTGAAATCAAATATTTCACACACAACTGGGTTGGTTGCCACTGCTGGCCCTAATAATAAGCAGACTATCACTATACAACAACCACAACAGCAACCTCAACATCAAATAATTGTTCAGCAACCGAATGGACAACAGTTAATAATTCAAGGTGCAGCGGCCCAAGCTCTTATCCAACAGCAAAAAATAGCTGCACAACAAAGGGCACAGCTAGTACAGACTTCGATTCCTACTCAACAACTAATAAAACAAGTGTCGACGCCTGCTGGACAAGTTGCAGTTAAAACACCCGTGGTTGTGCAAACCTCAAGTGGGTCGGCTCTTGGTGGAATAGTTTCTACTACTTCCACTGGACAGCAAGTTGTTCCAGGACGAATAGTGTTTCAAGATGGAAAGGCAGTTCTTATCGGCAGTTCGGCTGCTGCCACATCTCAACAGCAGCAACAAAGAAATGTAATTGTGAACACTAAGCAAGTAGTAGGGACACAACCGCAACAGATTGGACGACCACAAATGATTCAGACAAGTGTACCCGGACAAATTATTCAGCAAGGGGGTGCTATGCAATTAATTCAAAGCGGACAAGGGTTGCACCTTATTACCCAACAACAACCGTCCACCCAACCAATACAGCAGATTATTACGACGGCAACTTCCGTTGCTGGCACATCTAGTTCCGGCACCAATACACACGGCGGTCTATCTAGCGTACAAACAACTATAGATGGAGTAATGTCGTCTCCAGCTAAAACTAATATAGGGGTTTCAGCTTCTACTCCAACAGTGCCTGCTGCTGTCAAGCATGTTTTGTCTGACGGGAGAACTGTTCTATTGTCACCTAGTCAGTTTGGAGATCTGAGTGGCAGAAAAATGGTATTAGCAAACAGTAAAGTTGTACAGTTACCTACAACTACATCTGCAATTAGACCGACTACCCAACAGCAACTCATTCAGAGTTTAATGGGAGGCAGTCCTGGTGGAACGATACAAATACTTCAAGGTCCAAACGGGCAACAGTTTTTAATTCAGCAGCCAACCACTGTCTCAGCGCAACAAACGGCCACTGCCGCAATACTCCAACAAGGTCAACAACAGCAAGTGCAGATTGTTATGCCTGGAGGACAACTTGCAGGTGGTCAGCCGCTTTTGGTGAAAAAATTTGTAAAAACTGCTTGTCCGACAACGGTGGCAAGTCCCTCATCTAGTTCCCCAGCTACTGTTGTAAGTAAAACTCCAGCTGGAAATGTAGTTCAGATAGCAGCCACGGCTCAAAATCAACTATCGCAATTATTAGGCCCGAATAAAGCTCTAGTACGATTAGAAAATAACCAGCTGGCTGCTATTGAACTGCCAGTCCAGCCAACACAGTCAACTACAACTGTAGGAACGGTATCTACTCCTTCAGCGGTTTCTCCAATTGTGACTAAAACTACAACATCCTTAGTGCAAACACTGTCTCCACAAATGGCTACGTCTACACCCGCCACGACAACCCCACAGCAACAAACCACCATTACCAGAACTCCGGGTTTGCCAATTTCAATAGTATCCCCATCGAAGAATAAAGTTCAGCAACAATCGCCCAAGATTCCAACGACATCACCATTAACTCAGTCTCCAGTCACTAGTACAACAGTTCCTTCTACTTCCACTGGTTCCTCCAAAACAACGCCTACAGTTATTAGAGTGTCTAGTCCATTGGCGAAGGGTACACCTCAACAGAGTCCAGGGTCACCAGCCTCTGTACAAACAACGCCACCAAGACCTTCAACGCCAACACCTCCTTTATCACAGAAGTTGTATTCGTCTTCAGCAACTCCAAATAGTCCCACGACAAAACCATCAGTGGCAGTTTCCACTCCTGTAATAGCTACGAAATCTGTGCCTTCATCGATACAGATTACTAGCACACCAGCAGGACCAGTGATAATTTCACCCCATCAACAACCGATCTCAACATCAGCGCCTGTTCAGCCTGTTGTACAACAGATAAGTCAACCTGTTACATCTAACTCACCAGCTTCAAGTATTCCCCCACCCGATACAGGAGCAATTACTCCTACTTCTGTTATCACGACAGCTAAGTCTCTACCTCCATCAACATTAGAGGAATGTATTAATCCTGTCGCGGAGCAATCTCCCGCACCCAGTACTCCGGCACGTATTATAGAGGAGAACCCAAATATTGTTCCAACAGCATCACCTATTCTAACAGACACTCTTGATTCTGTCAAATCGACTCCTCCACCACCTACGACCACTCCTTCTGTTGTTCCCACCACCATCCCTACAAATTCCTTGGTAGTTGCTTCTGGAACCCCACCTTCTACACCAACTGCTATCCCACCGAAGACAAAAGGTGTACCAAGCAAAATTGTGGCGCAAATATTTCAGACAGCTCAAGGTCCCAAGGTGGTTATTCAAGGGGTAAATCCCGGTGAGTTAACTCCAAATCAAATGCTGCAACTGCAGCAACAAATTCAAAGGCAGTTGGCGGCTCAAACCCAACAGCAGCAACAGAGACCAGGAATTGTATCCACCCCTGCTCCAAGGCCAGAGGGCGGCTTAACGCCAGCTGTTATGCCTCCGGCATCTTCAACGGTTGTTCAGCAACAATCGCCGGTGGCGCAAAATTCAATTGTTGCTACTCCGGTTCAACAAATATCCACACTGCCGACAATTCTACAAAAGCAAAGTGGCAGTCCAACGACAGCTTCTTCATTAACTACTCAGCATCAAAGTCCCATAGAGGTGCTACGATCGGGACCGTCTTCCGCTTCGGTATCTCAGTCATCAATCACGTCACCAATGTTGTCACGGTCGCCCCCACCGACAACAATGGTGTCTCCAGCAAAAGTTCTCTCCCCACCGGCAAACCTTCCTAGTCTGTTGTCTCCTCCAAAATCATTAGTCGGCAGGCAGGACATGGTCGCCGCACTATCTTCAGTTAAAGAGCCATCCGTTCCAGGTAGCCCCATTGTCACAACTTCCCCTGCTCAGCAAATTGTGGTCGCTAGAAAATCGCAACCGAGAAAGTCGCCTATTCGACCAAACAACATAGATAGCCCCCCACCGTTTATGATGTCTCCGCCTCCACCACCAGTACCAATTACACACAACAACGTCAGTAGCGTCGCAATGGAGCTAATGCGCCCGCTAAGTTCTGAACAACAACAAATTCTCGACGACAGAAGAAATGATTTAAAAGAGGATATAATGGAAAAAAAGAAAGCAGCTGCCACGCAAATGAGACTAGAAGCACAGAGGGAAATACAGGAAAAGTTGGAGAAACAAAAGGCAATTGAGCTGGCAAACAGCAAGGCGGAAGAACAGAAAAGAGTATTGGTTCTACAACACAACAGTGTTAATGATGGTTCACGGGGTGGAAAGGTAATATAAAATTTTATGTTTAACTGTAACACATTTAAATTGAAGTCTCCCTTGAACGACTTAAAAACCACCTTAGTATTGAAAAAATTAGATTTCTGATTGAACAAAAATGTTACATTCGTTTCCACTTCCGTCTCCATTATTATTCCCACGGTATAGTTCAATTTTGTCGTTCACAGAAACGTAAAATGGACAACAATATGGAAGGCAGTAACAGCAGAAGTTCTTCTGAAGATGCCCCCTCGCCAGCATCCGCACCATCAGCTACTATGAATAGTGCTCGGGGTCCTCGTAATCGAGGAGGCAAACGGGGGAAAAGGAAGTTGCTCTGTGTGGGACGATAAGCTATACTGTATGTGCAAAAAACCATACAACGAATCTCAGTAAGTCATTTATTTGTTGTTGTTGTTATAATAAGTGACCATTGACATTTCAGCGTACCAGTTTAAAAAATATCCCACTTTTTTTCGTTTTCTCACAGATTTTACATTCAATGCGATAAATGTGAGGACTGGTTCCATGGCCGATGTGTTGGAGTGCTCCAGGGTGAATCAGACCATATCGGAGACTACAGTTGTCCACAGTGCGAACCACACTCTGAAATTAACTTACCAAATGGGAAAAGGCTCGATGCTGGGGACTACGTTACGATCAATCGTCTCCTGAAAGAGTTGCTTACAAGCAGGTCATCACAACCTTTCCGAAAACCTGTGACAAAATCTCAAGCTCCTAACTACTTTGCAATCATCAAGGAACCTATGGGTAAGTGTATAAACCACATCTAATGGTGTATATTTGTCGTCGTGAAATGGTGAAATCAACTTTGCTTACTTAGTGAAGCAATATTACAAACGTGTAAATGTTTTTTGTTGTTGCTTTGCTGCAATAATTTAATTTACGTATAAAAATATTATTTTCAGATTTACAAACAGTAACTAACCGGTTAGAAGACAGACAGTATGAGCGTCTTCGTGAGTTTATTGGCGATGTGGGAAAAATCTTTGAAAATTGTCGTTATTTTAATGACTCGACGACAGACATTTTTCGTCACGCAGACAACCTGGAGAAAATTTTTGCACAAAAAATAGGGGTGCTGAGACAAACTTTACATTCAAGATTACGACAGGTGATGCCATAAAAGAAGCAAAAAAACTCTTGATAAATCATTTAAAATGTGTTATATTCTTTTTTCTTTTTTTGCGTTTGTATTGTAATTACATCTTATGTATATATAATTTAATGCACTTTATTTTCTTCCTGTTGATATACTAACTTAATTACATATACCGCATTTTTGTATGTCATTCTTACGGATTGTATGTCTAATGATTTTTTATTGTGTCGTCATTGAGGACTTTCCTTTTTATTGATACCTAGCAACGGTTTAGTATTTTCAAATGTAAATGCTGTAACTAAATTATTGTATGGAAATTTCAATAAGTCTTCGTTTAAGCTATAAGTAAAATTGTAAATAATGATTACATTACATTAGTAATAAGTTGTTTGTATTACAGATGTCATTATTACGTACTCCTCTTAGCTATCAATAATAATAATGTCGTAAAGACAAGTAGACTATTAACTATCACCTATGCATCACAATAGTGATTGTGATTTTCATTAACTTCCCATGTTCATAAAATCCCTGTTGATTTAAAAGACTAATACAGAAATCCAAATATTGATCAAACTTTTTCGTTTCGGTCTGCTTTATGGTTACAAAACGTTGGGTTTCTTGTCTAAAGCTGTTGAGTTAGTTATAGTAATTTCCTTGAGTAGTATAAAGTATGTATTCGAATCCGTTTGCAACTTGTCAACCAGTAGTCATAGGCACAGTGAGCCGAGTCATGATGATGCGGTTAATAAAGTAAATATAAATACAAACATTTATTATTTAATGAAAAGTCGGAATATAAATTCCTATGCAAAAACATTATTGTGGCAAATAGCGGGATCGAAGATGGATGAAGAGTAAATGTGGATCATTTTATTATAGCAAAATACTATATGACGGGGTTGATGTGACGGTACGCTGCGGCGATAAACTTTGAATATTGTGTTTGTACTACGAATAATGCGATAACATAAACTGTATATTTAAAAAAATAACTTGTAAATGTTTTTCTAGAAATTAGACATAATATTTCATTTAATGATTAGCCTGTTGCTTTCCAACGTTTAACGTAATGCATATTTGGCAATAAAATGTAGGTAGTATATTGGTTGTTTTATGTATATACTACTATCGACACTAAAGTAATTTCCCATATTGCTCCGTTGATATTGTTTTACACGACGTGAAAAATGTTTAAATGAAAACAAATACCACATTAATTAATATTATTATTGAAATATTTGATTTATATATTATGATACCGTAATCAATACGATATATATTATCAAAAATTAATAAAAAAAAGTCAGATATTTTTATGCAAAAAATAACATGTGGTGAAACGACAAATTCTGGTAATTTACATTTCGGGCGTTGTAAACGGCAACTTGTTTATTACATTATGACTGGAGCACTTCAAGAAAACGTATCTAAATACGAACCAGAGTATTTTTTCAGTCTTTTCAAGCACAAAATTTAGTGTTAGCACTTCTTACTAATATTAATTTTCCTGTAGGGCACGCATTTTATGCTCCGTTACTTTTTAAGGCCGCTTGAGGGAGAAAGCTCGTCCTCGTGTGGGGCGTCGTCATGTTCACAAAGGTCGACGACTGTACGTAGTGCATCAGACTCGTACATTTCGAGCATTGCTTGAGTTCCGTCATTAAAAGGGAAGGAGAGTCCGCCGTCAATAACCAAACATGCGTCAAAACAGCGTGACCGTATATCCAGCTTCTTAGCTAGTCCACGCGGTCTTATTTCTTGTGCGTACGGCAAGGTATAAGCTTCAATTGGATCTCGAACGGTGTACATCATTTTCCCACTTTCTGGGCTGAATATGAGTTGGCTATTATATCTTTTTGTAATTCGATCCACCAACAGTTTGTTCGTCGACCGAATCACTTTATTCTGAGGAATTCCACTAGACGAGATCCGCTGCTCGTTTTCGTCTTCCTCAATGATTTCAAAAAGCGTGTGAACCATATGCCTATTCATTTTGTTTATGTTGTAAGACCATGAGGTTGAGCCTGTGCCGGTGGTAACCAATAAGCCGGCGTTTTTACTCTTAACCTTTTCCCCGCCATCTACCCCTACCTCCATATATGATACTCGAGCACTCACGCATTCTCCAAAATATACTTCATTTAGGGCTAGAACCGGCAGACAACGAGTGCGACGAGTGGGGGAATCAGTGGGCGGTGATGCGGAAGAGGCAATAGCATGATGTTCTTCTTGAAGGCAGTCAAAAAATCTATACTCCGGATGAGCTAGTTGTTGATCATGAAGTTCGATTGGAGGATCGAAAGCACTTTCTCCACTCAAAGTAATCCTTATTCTCCGGCGAAAGGTCCATTTGAACTTCCCTTCAAATAATTTTCTAATCGCTTCACGAACATTCACAGAGTATTTTTTGGGAAGACATAGGTAACCTTCGCTACGAGTGGGATCTGTGTTGAAACCAATTACGGGCTTACTCCTCTCTTGAATCTTGCATGCTGCCATGAGGAAAGTGCCATCCCCTCCTGTCGTTACAATCACATCGGCCCAAGCAACATTTTCCTCTGTGTAGTTGAACCTGTTTACCAGTCTCGTCTCAACCCCAAACTCTTGAAAACAATTATGAACACGACTTTCACACCCTTTGTGAATGTAATGATGATAAAGAAGGGTGCTGTAGTCCGAGCCACGGGAACGCAATGCTGTTTCTAATTCAAAATCAGTTTTTGCTTTGGGTTGTTGCCGCAACTGTTCGAATTCGAGGCGAGAGAGCTTCGTTAGGATAAGAACGCGTTTGGGTTTAAACGAAGCGTGGTACTCAGCTTGGGGAATAAACCGAAACCAGGCAGAAAACAAGTGTGTATTTTCTCGTCCTCTGTCTCTAACTATACGGAGAAGGGAACATGGCAAGTTCCGGAGGAAATGTTGCCTCATTTCAGGTTGAAATAGTCAAGATCCTTTCTTAAAGAAATTATCGACGGACTCTGAAAGTAAGAATAAATTTCATTACGTTATGATAACAAGTGGCAATTTTTCAAATAAATTCAGATTTAAACTCTCACATTAACAAGCTCCAACTTTGTAACGATTTCAGCCGTAAACTTATAAAGTTCGGGTGTATCAGATAAAAATCGTTCTACCACCGAAACGTGATAATATACAAATTAATTAATACTCTCCCATTTTTTATATTCCAATTTAAAAGCTTCTCCCTTTGGTAAATTAGAAATTGCAATTTGAAAAATACATTGAATGTTGTATGTATGATATTCAATTATTTATTGCAACATTTTTGCAAGGAAAAAATTATAGTTAAGCATTTAACTTTTACGCATTTAGGTAAATATGTATAAGATTCAAGAATGTTTGAATGTACAACTTCACTTTTAGGTTTTAACTTAAAACTTTTAAGTACTGACAACATAACATTTGGAATCACGCAATCAAACAGAAAAATGTTGCGTACAACTTTTTCACATTATTAAGTTGCGAAACAGTTTTTCAATAAACGGAATGGAATGGGGTAGCTTTAGTATATACTATATAGTGGTGGGTGAAATATTAATTTATATTAATTAATTAATACTGTTCCGCCGTCAATTCAACTTTTATGTATGAGTACGAATTTTTTGATATTGACGTTGACGTAGTTTGGGACACAAACAAATTGTTCAAAAGTTTATGTAATGAAATTTAATTATTAATATGCTTATATAATATCAAATGTGTGCACTGTGTATTATTACTGAATTTCGTATCGTATTTCAGCTTCAACAAACACGATAATATAATTTCTTCTCCATAACCATGGCATACAAGTGACCAGTGACCTTTTTCTCCATTTGTGATAAAAGGTTGACGTTGACATTAGAAATGATAAGATTACAAGTTACAGAATATACATGCATAATTCAGAATGATTTAGCTGTCTAGCATTCAATGCAATACCAGCCGAGTCATCTAGGAGAAAGAAGGCAAGGAGAAAAAATATGCTGTTTAAATGTAAATCCTGAACCATCCGCCCGCGTTCGTCAACAATTATAAGGTCAATTATATATGTTTTGTAACAAAAGTCATTACACATATAATTTTGATATGAACAATATAATTACTTCAAAAAACTTAATATGGCGGTTGGATTCGACCAAGGTATCGTCAGTATATTTTGGACTTATCGTGTTTAGGTGTTTATTTACGATTATCATAAATAAGCTAGATTAGGTTAGGTTAATCAAACCTAGCTTAACATAG